>JALIZH010015782.1:0-177390 GCA_030522465.1 Rhipicephalus appendiculatus
AGTTTGCACCGACAAATGTTACGCGCACCGTGCTCCATTTCCTTGCGGCACGGTTGAGGCATGCACCGAAAACAGAAGTAGCCTACCATTTGAGAGGGTCATGCGCACGGAAAGCGGTTACGCAATTGCATTCTACTCTCGAAGGCGAAGCTCTGGGGGGGTCCTCCAAGTTTTTTTTTTTTTTGTGACGATTCACAACCAGTGGCTTTAGTGTGGCCCGTATTACAGCATAATAAAAAAAAATTAAGCCAGCTTCGCACTGGTGGTGCAAAGCCTGAAGGAGGGGCGGAGCAGTGTGTCCTGCTTTGTTTTTTATTTATTTCTCGCTTTCTTTCTGAACCTGTTTCTTTCCATTTCTTTCTTTATATTTTTCTATGTATTTTCCCTCTTTATCTATTTTTATTTCCTTCTTTGCCTCTCTATTCAATTTCTTTCTCTTTTTCCCTATCTCTCTCTCTATCTCTGTATTTCAGGCTTCCCTTTTTTTTCACCTGTGCCACTCTCTTTGTTTGATTCTCTCTCTTTCTGTCCTCCTTCCTCCGTTTGTTTGTTTTTTTTTTCTTCGGCTCTATTTTTTTTCCTTCTCTTGCTTTCCATGCTATGATTTAGGGTGGTATGGTAAGGTAAAAATGTCGCCTTGATTTCAGCTTTATATCTCAAGAACTGGACCATGTTTTGTTGTGAAGTTTTGTGTGCTCGACAACGAATCCTGTGCCCTTCATTTTGTGCAATTTTGACCCGGTAGGTTTTCTGATTTGCTTCTGGTTGGGTACCAAATTTCAGACTGGTGCACGAAATTAAATGTATATTTTCTCAAAAACAAAAAAAAAACAGTGTGACCATGCAATTTGGCACGCTTATTCGCGATTCGAAGTGAGCGCTCGCCACCTAGCGGCCGCGCCTGGAAGTGGCACTAACAGGGTCAACCTAGAAAGGAGATATGTTATCACGTTGCGCGTGCTGAGAAGCGGCCGCATAGTTCCTTTGTTTTCGCCATGCCGCAAGCGCGAGCCCCGAAAAGTAGAAAGCGATGTCCAAAGACCATTTCTGTCTGCCGCAATGCTTGTCATCGCGGTGGAAAGGTGGCCGTATCGTTCTATCACCTCCCGAAGGATGCAGACGATGCGCGACGGAGAACGGCGTAAATCAGAAACTTGCAATGGAAAGAAGTTGACGGACACTATGGTGGTTTGTCCTAATCATTTCGCACGCGACGACTTCATTCGATCTGCGCAGGGGGCTCGCGTGGCGATGATTGGCGAGCAGTGCCACTTGACAACGACACGCCCGCAGCAGCGCGAGACGCCCCGCTTCCTCGGCCACGTGGACAACCAGGCGAGCTGTGCGGTCCGAACAGGTGCGCGCATGCGCCGCCACGAAAATCCGCTTCGCTTCTTTGGCCACTCTGCCTTCTGAATGAACGAGCCTTTAGCTTAATCTGCCGTTGTAGATCAACGCTTCAATATAGATTCCTGTGTCATATATGTACATTTGTAATGTTTGTTCGACAGTTATAAAAGTGGAGCCAACACTGGAACCACAACCGACGTCGGTTGTAGTTCCAAAAATTCTGGCGTCGGCGTTGGTGTCGGCGTCGTTGGTTGTGAGCGAAAAATCATCGTCTTGTCCGTGATCGAAAAATCGAGAAAGATGCAAATAAAAAAAGCACAGTTTCGCCACTAGGCCGAAGCAACGAATGCGATAGCAAGAAATTAGTTTGTCACACGAGGAACGACAAGCAGCTTGATACTTGCAGCGCGCCGCCGCAGCACAAAGAAGGACGCTCGAAAAGGATGCATAGGTATACACAGGACAAGCGTGAACTAACAACTGTCGTAGTTGTTACGTGTTTGTATTTGAGCAGCACGCCGCGAGTGTCAAGAATGCAGAAGCCGACGCTGTTGTTGTTGTTGTTGCCTCTGACATGGCTCATACCCACTCAGGGAATCCCCCTGAGTGGGTATGAACCAAGGATTGATTATCATAATGTTGCACTTTTCGAGGCTGTTTCCTGGCCACTTGGTTATTTCTACAGACGCAACGCAGAATCTTCAGAAGGCCGGAGTCGGCATCTTTTCCCATCAGCTTAATTGGTCTTTTGCGCTACGACTGCCCGATTTCACCCCAATATTTCTGGCAGAATTTCTGGCCATCAGTTTGGCAATTAGAAAACTAAATTCCCAGCAATCAAAAGTTATTATTATTACCGATGCATTATCAGTTTGTGTTCACTTAACGTCCGCTAAGCAATCGCATCTTCACAGGATATTTTTGACTCTTGTTCCACATAGCCTATCAGAGGTTCGGTTCTTGTGGGTCCCCGGGCATGCTGGAATTTTCCTAAATGAAGCAGCTGACTCGCTCGCTACAGCGTCTTTAAATGGCCCGGTTCTTAATATAGTTCCTCATTTTCCTCTCATTACAGGAGAAAGATTCAAGCGCTTGTTATTTTTAAAAAAAAACAGTCAAACAGCTCTCATACAATCTGATGAGTTCAAGCACTTGCAGTTTTCATGGAACACCACTAAATGCCTTTCACGTCAATGCGAAGTGACCCTCACTAGCTTTCGCTGTAGAGTTCCCCGGCTAAATTATTACCTTCACAATTCTGGCTTCTCATTAACTAATCTCTGTGTAATTTCCAATGAACCAGAAACAATAGAACACTTTCTTCTCTCATGCCGCCGTTTCGCCTCACTCCGCCGAATATATCTTGAAATCCCTACTGGTCAACTGGGCTTAACACTGACTACCTCCAACCTGTTATCATTTGGAGCCGGGCAGTTTGGCACAAGCCGCAGTGCTGTGGTTACTGCGCTACATAAGTTCTTAGAAGCAACCGGAAGGTTACGCTGCTAGTGTTGCCGACCGTTGGAAAAAAAAAACATAATTTTTTCCTATCTTTATTTATAGAATTTTTATAATCATTTTACCTATCTGACTTTTCATTTACATTGCATTTTATCCTCTTTTTTTATGTTGCGCAGCCTTTATTTTTTCCCTACATAACAATCAGTGTGGCCAATCCCCCCTTGTGGGTATGAGCCAGCCTCTCGTAGGCGACAAAACAAAACAAAACGCATAATGACCCCTCTGTGTCTCCTGCCACGCGGTGGCGTCTGACGCCAAGTGTGCCCGGTGTTGTTCTTTTTTTTCCTTCTACATCATGAGTGGCACAGAAGGGAGCCACTTTTTTTGCGCGCGTCTCAAGGACAGTTTTCAATTTGAGAGAAACTGTAAAAGCGTTGCGAGATAGAAAACACGCTCAAGCTGTTCCGAAATCAGCGTACCGCGAGCGGCTAATGGTGCATATGAATAGGTCGCCGTTATATCGCTGGCACAAGCAGGGTATGTGGCTATGTTGGCTAGCGCAGCAGGGTGCGGAGTGAGGGGTCGCTGGTTCGAATCCCCGGTCAGGTGGTTTGAAGTTTCTTTCTACTGATTTATTTTTATTGATGCCTTTTGTATATATAGAAATACATATACATATCCGGGACATGACAGCGTCGACAGACGGCGACGGCGAAAATCAGCCTAGAGTGTCCATATAATTGCTATCGCAATAATAACTAATATTTTCCGGGTCCGAGTGAGGATCGAAACCAGGCCGTTAGCGTGGCAAGCAGGTGTTCTGTCTCACAGCCACGCGTCCGCTTGGAAATAGAGTTGCTTGGAAATGTAGTGAAAATAAATTTCAATACAACATGTAATATCGCAGTAATATTGCGTGGTACAAGCGTACATTACCATCGGGCGTCAGATCATGATTATCATAACGACTTCGTGGTTTAAAGCCGGCAACCAATTACAAAAGGCACAGGCGTTACTGCGCGTATTCCCTTAGTAGTGGGTGCTTAGCAAGTTCGAAAACATTTAACGCGCATAATTGCTCGTAGTTTAAAGCATTAAAACACCCATTACACAGAATGCAGCCGTATGCGGAAGCTTCACTGACACAAGCCACTTTCAACTTTGTCAATTACATTGTTTTAATCCCCAATTTAAACTTCTCGAGTAACATCATACAATAGAAAGCATGCACTCAGTGGTTGAAGTACGCCCTAGGAACAGGATATCGCTATCGCGTTCAACTCGTAAAGGCGGAGCTTAGGGGTCCCCCCAATTTTCGTATTCGGGCTAAGAATGCACTTCATAAAACTGCCCTTCTTGAGCTTCGCTAAATGCGAAATCGAAGTGCTAATAACTCGTTAAACATCTAGCTCTCGTTTGTGTTAACGGCAAAAGTAAATTTTGTACTTGTAATTGCTACCTCAAAATTAATTGAAGTTGCCATTGTTTAACACGACGGAAAAAGCCGCATTGCAGCTTCTGGGGCAAAGGCATAAAAAACGCTGTTATTTCAACTTTAAGAGCCGTACGTAGGGAACCATGAAAATGGAGGTGTATCAAGAGTCATTCCACACAAAGTTGGAAGGAACAAGAATGTGCAATTTGAATATCCATCGCGTGTAGTATTTTCGCGAGGCATCCACGCAAGAAAGAGCACAGGTAATTAGGCTTTCTGGCTCAAAAGCGGGGGAGGAGGATTCTCGCGGATATGGGTACCCAACCAGCTCAGATTGATGCTCTGTACCAAGGGTTGACGAGGGATCAGAAGGAGAATATTATCATCTCACCTGCCCCGCGGAACATGCATCCCCAGCGAAATGTAGGAAGGCGGAGAGCGCGAGCTCAGGCCCTTCTCCGACAAGTTGCGGATCTCGACGGGGGTGCCTGCTTCGTAGACGCGGCACAATACGAAGACAATAGGGACCGGTTTGCGGTAGTGGCAATTAACCAAAAGGGGGGTTACAATTAATGCGGCGTCGGTATGCGCTCGAAGTGCCAATGCCGCCGAGCAGGTTGCCATTGCCTTAGCTCTCTTAGATCAAAATCATGCAAATATATTTAGTGATTCTAGGGCGGCCATTCGGGCTTTCAGTGTTGGCGCTGTGTGCAAAGAGGCCAAAGAAATACTCGGTGAGAAGACACTTACAACACACAACCTTACATGGTTCCCGGCTCACATGGGAAACATTGGAGAAGGAACTATCAATCTCAATGAGTTGGCCCACTCCAGGGCGCGAGGGTTAGCTGTCCGCGGCCATGGAGGACCTCTGGGTCAACCGGGAGACTTGGTAAATAGAGATCCACCAACTACTTACAATGAAGTTACCCAGCACTTCGCTATGGATAGGAGAGTTTTTCCACCTCCACATAGGAAGTTAAATAGAGCACAGGCACTGACATTGAGATTACTTCAAACGGAAACGTATCCCAACCCTGCCTTTCTCCACAAGCTTTATCCTGATGTTTATTTAACTAACTCATGTTCGAAATGTGGCGGTTTAGCCACCTTACACCACATGCTCTGGGAGTGCCCTTCGGTACGCGGCACTGATACAGCATCGGCCAGCAAGTGGGGCTCCGCTCTGAGGAGTCCGGACATCCAATCACAACTTTGGGCTGTCCAGAGGGCCCACGATGCGGCAGTAGGTCTCGGCCTTACTGTCCCGTCGTGGGAGCGGCCCGCCGTGTGCTAGGACACACGCCTTCGGACATTTATTAATAAAGTTTTTCCATACCATACCATCCACGAATTGTAAAATGAAGTCAGAGAAGAATAGAGGACATAGCGTAAAGCAGCGGTTTTTCTACACAAGTACGCCCTTCATCATCACCTTTTTTCGTGGCCATCATCAGGAACGCCCTCTGGAAACGACTTGGCAACAACCCGTTCTGACGGCTGCAGGCGTCGCTGCAAACCACATTTAGCCAAGGGAAGTTTAACTGGGGTTTAACTGCTGCATGCCTTTTGGTCACGGAAAAGATAATTTTTTCGCTTTCAACCAACGACGCCGACACCGCCGCCGACGCCGAAATTTCTGCGATACGAGCTCTTTAACGTTATCACATTAAAAGCACTAGAAAGGCCGCTCTTCCAGCATTCGCTATGACTGTGCTGCGCGGGCCTTTTTTTTTATCTTGCGTAGCTTGTTTAGAGTATAAAGAGAACGATAATTTCTTTTTTGCAATAGATTTCACTGTTCAGATGAGGAGTAACATTATTCTGAATAGGCAGCCAAACTGAAATGTAACCTGATGTAACCAGATCCCGCACGGAGGCTTTTCACGTTGACTTAAGCAAAGTGTATCCGTTACTATTTGGCTCGCTCTTTCCTTGTGCTCTATCCTTGTGCTTCGTTCTTCTTGCGGTGTTTTAGGCGTCTGAAAGTTTCCCTCAATATTTGGCTCCATGGACACTCCGCTGGCGAACTTCTGTACCATGTGCTAGCAATTAGAGATGGGCAAAGCGGCTCACTTCAGTGAGCGGTTCCGTACGGTTCAGCTCACTTAAGTGAACCGGATCAGTTGAACGGCTCACCGGTTCACTTGAATCAACGGAGGAAAGGGAAATTAGAAGGGAGAGGAGGAAAGAGTCCCTTCCTAGAATTTGGAGCTTGAAAGAAACGGTGCCTGCGCTGGTCGCTTATTGATACTTTCTAGAGTTAATACCTTTAGTGCGCCAGCGAACTCCGGTTGTGGTCCAAAGACCGCGTCAGAGCCGAGATATGATAACACAACAAAATATATTCTCGATCAGTTAGGGCTGTACCAACATAACAAAATCATGCACACTCGGCAGGGATTAATCACGATACAACTATCAATCTAACTCAGATGGTTTTTAAATAACGGGAATAAGCAACTCGCGCTAAAAATGCAGTCTCATATATGCATTACAAATATACAAGAACGCTTAAAGTGTTGAATAGTCACCAGACGTATCCAGTCCACAATTCTTGGATCGTATCTCGAATGTTTCTCTCAACACTCACCCAAATTCCAGCGCTGATGGTCGTTCCCTTGCGTCGGCGTACTCCGATTAGAGATGGGTCACTCAGGAGCGAGCCGGATCTTTTGAGCGGCTCTTTTACAAGAACGAGTGATCCGCGGATCAGTAAAAGTGAGCGGTGGTTCTTCGGGAGATGGCTCACTGAGCCAACTGAACCAAGTGAACCAAATGACCCGTTGTTCTCTCTCGTTCACTGAGCCGGTGGCTCCCTCTCGCTCAGTAAGCGGCGGCTCTCTCTCGATCAGTGAGAGGTTGGTTCTCTTTCGCTCCCTGAGCGGCGGTTCTCTTTCGCTCTCTCAGCGTCGGTTCGCTCTCGCTCAGTGGTTCTCTTTCGCTCTCTGAGCGTCGGTTCTTTCTCGCTCAGTGAGTCGTGATCCGTGTTGAACGAACGCCACCAGGCGTTGTTGGTTGAACCGCTCCGTTTCGCGCTCCGTTGGCCGCTGCGTTTAGAGGGGGAGAGAAGGCGCGCACGCGGCGTGTTTTGATGCTTCTTTTTTCGTTGCGCGCGATCAGTCGCGACCATGTCGCGACATACCGGCGCCTGGCTTTCATGCCACCGTTTGAAATCAGCGACGCGCGCTTCGTTGAGCGCTCGTTCGTGACAAAAATGTCTATAGCTTAACCACTTTTTATATGTTATTAAAAATGCTGGGACACTTGTCGTATAAAAGCTCGTGTTGTTGGGCTAAAATATTGCCTTTGGACGCATAATGATACCTTTGGCACACAAGCAAAAGTAAAGCACCTTGCAGGGGCTTTATTTACTAGGGTGAACACTTGCCAGGATAGAAACTTGGAGTAATTCGTTCGCGTTGCCTGCTGAGAAAAAAATTGCAAAATTCTGAGTCCTTTGAAGAGTGGATGCGGGATCTGCTTTCAAGCAAAATAACTATTCGTAGAGCAGCACTCGCGTGCATCGATCGCTGTCTTGTGTCCACGAATCAAGCACTTAATTTTATCGTGTGTAACTGTGAGTGCACGCCTTTCTGGAAGACGTCACTTTACCCATTGAAACAAAGACGTCGAAAAGTATCTGTGCGGCCTATTCAAACAGATCAGAACTCAACATAGTATCATGTCATGATAATGTATCATGCACCAGGACGAAATAAAATGAAATCCTGTTTCAGCGCAAGATATTATTCCTTTTATTGACGTGCTAATAATGCACGCTCAGAAAAGCACTGGAGTGGATTATATGGGTGACATTTTCATGACCACCGCAAAATCCCGAGCAAGCGCCACCCTACCTTCTTCAGGAGATTGCAAATATGCGTCCCCTTCTCCCCTCCCAACATTTTCACTGTTTCATTCATTGTTGTTATTCGCTCGACAAGGGCAAATTAAAACAGTGAATGCATGCGTATTTTATAAAGCATTGCATTAGTAGCACTAATGTACGTTCTTTATTTTTAGCGTCTCTTCCACTGCCATATTGAGTTTTAATCCATGACCGAGCAAGGACCCCCCCACCCTCCGAATCTTGTCGGATTACCCTTCGCCGTAATGGGGGGGGCGGGGGGGGGGGATTGCTTGCTCGGGACTTTACAGTAAACTAATGAAAACCATGACGTAAACTACGTTCATCTGTTCGTCTTCGACGAGTTGCACTAGCTCACTATGAACCGCCACGCGCACCACACACAGCGAGCCAGAAGCGAGTCCGCCCGCAGCGGCCAACGGAGCGCGAAACGGAGCGGTTCAACCAACAACGCCTGGTGGCGTTCGTTCAACACGGATCACGACTCACTGAGCGAGAAAGAACCGACGCTCAGAGAGCGAAAGAGAACCACTGAGCGAGAGCGAACCGACGCTGAGAGAGCGAAAGAGAACCGCCGCTCAGGGAGCGAAAGAGAACCAACCTCTCACTGATCGAGAGAGAGCCGCCGCTTACTGAGCGAGAGGGAGCCACCGGCTCAGTGAACGAGAGAGAACAACGGGTCATTTGGTTCACTTGGTTCAGTTGGCTCAGTGAGCCATCTCCCGAAGAACCACCGCTCACTTTTACTGATCCGCGGATCACTCGTTCTTGTAAAAGAGCCGCTCAAAAGATCCGGCTCGCTCCTGAGTGACCCATCTCTAATCGGAGTACGCCGACGCAAGGGAACGACCATCAGCGCTGGAATTTGGGTGAGTGTTGAGAGAAACATTCGAGATACGATCCAAGAATTGTGGACTGGATACGTCTGGTGACTATTCAACACTTTAAGCGTTCTTGTATATTTGTAATGCATATATGAGACTGCATTTTTAGCGCGAGTTGCTTATTCCCGTTATTTAAAAACCATCTGAGTTAGATTGATAGTTGTATCGTGATTAATCCCTGCCGAGTGTGCATGATTTTGTTATGTTGGTACAGCCCTAACTGATCGAGAATATATTTTGTTGTGTTATCATATCTCGGCTCTGACGCGGTCTTTGGACCACAACCGGAGTTCGCTGGCGCACTAAAGGTATTAACTCTAGAAAGTATCAAAAAGCGACCAGCGCAGGCACCGTTTCTTTCAAGCTCCAAATTCTAGGAAGGGACTCTTTCCTCCTCTCCCTTCTAATTTCCCTTTCCTCCGTTGATTCAAGTGAACCGGTGAGCCGTTCAACTGATCCGGTTCACTTAAGTGAGCTGAACCGTACGGAACCGCTCACTGAAGTGAGCCGCTTTGCCCATCTCTAATTGCTAGCACATGGTACAGAAGTTCGCCAGCGGAGTGTCCATGGAGCCAAATATTGAGGGAAACTTTCAGACGCCTAAAACACCGCAAGAAGAACGAAGCACAAGGATAGAGCACAAGGAAAGAGCGAGCCAAATAGTAACGGATACACTTTGCTTAAGTCAACGTGAAAAGCCTCCGTGCGGGATCTGGTTACATCAGGTTACATTTCAGTTTGGCTGCCTATTCAGAATAATGTTACTCCTCATCTGAACAGTGAAATCTATTGCAAAAAAGAAATTATCGTTCTCTTTATACTCTAAACAAGCTACGCAAGATAAAAAAAGGCCCGCGCAGCACAGTCATAGCGAATGCTGGAAGAGCGGCCTTTCTAGTGCTTTTAATGTGATAACGTTAAAGAGCTCGTATCGCAGAAATTTCGGCGTCGGCGGCGGTGTCGGCGTCGTTGGTTGAAAGCGAAAAAATTATCTTTTCCGTGACCAAAAGTGTGAGAAATATGCAAATAAAATAAATACTAAAAACTTTCGGGTCCGAGTGAAGATCAAACCGAGGCCGACTGGGTGGCAAGCAGGTGTTCTACCGCACAGCCACGCGTCTCCTCGGAAGTACTCCGGAAATAACTTCCTCTGCTTGGAAATGCAGTGAAAGTAACGTTCGTGTTTTACAAACACACGTGTCCTGTATATAGGCGTCACAATACAACATGTAATATCGCAGTAATAATGTGTGGTCCAAGCGCACATTGCCATCGGGCGCCAGAATATGTGAATATCACAACGACATCGTGGTTTAAAGCCGGCCACCCAATACAAAAGGCACACACGTTACTGCACGTATTCCGTTAAGACCGCGTAGTGGGTGCATAGCAAGTTCGAAAACTTTTCCCACATCACGACGTCAACAGCAGCGGAACTCGCAGCGCTACAAGGTGCGGGTAAGTACATACTTCGGACAACCACCTAATCGATGGGCCATCTTTTGCGACTCGAGGTCAGCCTTACAAACACTACAGTTTGCTCTACGGCATGGATTACATGAGCAGCTAGTGAATGAAATAAGGCAAGACTACCACCAAACACTCGAGCACGGTCATGATATAACATTTCAGTGGCTGCCGAGTCATTGTGGAATTGCCGGCAATGACCGCGCCGATGAAGCTGCACGATCGGCTCATGAAAAAGACCTGCAGATGCCCATACCGCTCTCTAGACGGACGCGGCACGACAACTGCAATCGCTTGCTCGTCGCGTCACACTTCTGCAATGGAAAACGCAGGGTTTCTCCAACTCGCGCTTACATTCTGTAGACCCTAATTTACGACTTCGCCTGCCATCCGGACTCTCCCGTCCAGATGAAACTTTGTTTTGCCGCATGTGGTTGGGTGTGGCATTTACGAATGCATAGTCTCATCTCATAGGAATGGCCAACAGTGCGGCATGCAACTCGTGCGGCTGTGAGGAGACCATTGAACACATTTTGTGCCACTGCCCTTCTTACCAGACACATGCACGTATTCTAGGAGCCAAACTCGATCGCATTGATACAAGACCACTGTCCGAAAAGAAGATTCTGGGACCTTGGCCCACGGTTTCGGGCATGCACAAGGCCACGAAAGCCCTATTGAGCTACCTGAAGGCGACCGGACTTCGCGAGCGTCTGTAAATCACCAGCGCGTGTTTACGTGCTGTGTGTTCTCACTGACTGTTCATTTCCTTTCCTTTTTTTCTTTCTTTCTTCTCTGTCTTATCTATTATTCCCCCTTTCCCCCCACCCCACGTGTAGGGTAGCCAACCGAGCTTAAGCTTGGTTAACCTCCCAAGCCTTTCTTCTTCGTTTCTCTCTCTCTCTTTCCCGCTCCTAATTGCTCGTGGTTTAAAGCATGCTACCCATTACACAGTATGCACTAAGTGATTCGAAGTACGTACTAGAACGGATATCGCTATCGCGTTCTCTTAAAAACGATGCATAAAGGTCGCCCAATTTTTTTTCGTTTCGTTTGCGGCGCACCACTCATGCACATGTCCATGCCTTGTTTATTTCGAATGACTACGACGCACGCTATTGCGAAGGGTTTGGCTAAGGAAATGAGTCGAGGAATGCAGCACAACGTTGCACAGATAGCGCAGAAAGAAAGTGGTTTCGCTATCTGAAGCGTGTTATTAGAATCTGCGGTGGGAAATAAAATGGAGATGTATTGCTGCGCAAGGCCATCTGAGAAGTTTAAGAGCCACATCTCCACTGCAATGAACACTTTTCTTGAACTCCTACCTCAGATATGAAGCACACGCCACTAGAGAACATCTGTTCCGCTTTGCGAAGCGATGCGCCTCGTGCAGCTGGCGTCCGCATCAGTTCTGAAGCTCGCAGAGCTCCATAATGCGTTCTCGTCAATTTTTGGAAGCTCAATGAGGTTCACTGACCGTTCGGCGCTGGATGACGAAAGAAATAGCCGTATTTTCTGCATCATTTGTGCCGTAAATGACGTCTCTATGTCCGTAATCACACATGATGGTGCGCCATGCCGTAGGACGATGTGGTGCACGAAGAACTTCGCGACTTCAGACGCCGTGCCGCGGAGTAACGCCTGTGTCAGCATAACATGTCAAGTAATCGGTTGCCACTATAATCCGTTTATTTCCAGTGGGCGACAAAGGGAAGGGCCCTAGAAGGTCCATTTCCACAAGATCAAAGGGTGTCCGCGGTGGTGTAATCTGGGTGAAGAAGGCCCGCAGGTTTCACAGGTGGCCCCTTGTGACGCTGGCCACTCGCGGCAGCCTTGCACCTAGCTGTGTACACTAGTCGACAGTCTGGGCCAGTAGTACTGCTTGCGCACTCTGGCGAGAGTCCGCGAGTAGCCCAAGTGTACCGACGCGGGCTCATCGTGGCTTGCAAGGACGACGTCATCACGCATGTCGGCTGGCACAACGAGGAGAAAGGCTTTGTGGCTTCCTCGAGCATTTTTCTTGTAAAGGATGCCCCTCGTGACGCAAAAGGATGACAGGCCGCGAGCGAATGCGCCGAGGTACTTGGGAGTTTCGGCCTTCTAAGGAATCGATAATAGGGCGCAATTCAAATCGATAATAGGGCGCATCAGGTCACTGCCTTGACATGAAGTCAAAATCACTGAGTTCTCCGAGAAAGCCATCAGCATCCTCTAAGTCCATATCAGGATGCCCTACAGGTGCTCGAGAAAGCGCGTCGGCGTCTTCGTATTTGCGCCCAGACCTATACACAATCGATATGTCAAACTCCTGGAAACGCAAGCTCCAATTAGCGAGACAGCCAGACGGGTCGCGGAGATTGGCCAGCCAGCAAAGCGAGTGGTGATCAGTCACCACTTTGAAGGGACGGCCGTACAGGTAAGGTTGAAAATTTGCCGTCGCCCACACGAATTGCGAGACATTCCTTCTCTGAAGTAGAGTAGTTCGCCTCGGCTCGAGAGAGTGTTCGACTGGCGTAAGCAATGACATGCTCAACGCCGTTGTGCCGTTGTTCAAGGACAGCGCCAAGTCCGACGTTGCCAGCATCTGTGTGCACTTCAGTCGCAGCGTCGTCATCAAAATGTGCAAGAACAGGTGCTGTTTGCATTCGCTGCCGTAACTTCGCGAAAGCTGCATCTTGGTCGGTAGTCCAGGCAAAGGGTACATCATCTCGGGTGAGTCGCGTGAGTGGTTAGGCTATCATCGAAAAGGTGGCAATGAATCGACGGTAATAAGCACACAAGCCGAGGAAACTTCACACTGCTCTTTTGTCTGACAGAACAGGGAAAGCGGCGACTGCTGCAGTTTTGTCTGGATCGGGCCGAACTCCATCTACACTCACGACGTGTCCCAGGAATTTCAGCTCTTCATAGCCGAAATGGCACTTTTGGGGTTTTAGCGTGACTTTTAGTGTGACCCGACGATTGAAAAGAATATATGTCATTGGTCCCAGCAGGAATCGAACCCATGCATTCTGGGTGGCAATCAAGTAATCTACCAAAGAGCCACGCCAGAACTCTGGATCTCCTTTGGAAAAATACCCATATGCAGGAGTAATGTTTGTGAAACGTGAATTGTGGTTGCAGTGATGCCCATCTAATTTTATAAATATTACACATATACTCCAATGATACAGGCGTCACGTTGGGTTAGCCTCAGTTGTATTTCAGCGCCATCCACTGAAGTTTGTCTTGGTAGCACTATCTAGGGCTACCATCCTCGCAAGCACAAGCACTACATTTCAGCTTACCGCTTCTGTTGATGGTAATGCCCATGTTGCTCTTGGCATCGTTACGTAACTGTAAACAACTGGTTATATAAAACATATGCGACTGTTCAACATACACGTCTTTGCGTATAACATTTGTTCATATGTTTAGCGTCATTTCGCTCAACAAAAGAACTACACCACAGTCACCTTCTCTCTGCACGACGTCGATTCCCTTGGTACGTGGGATCTGCCAAATTTTTTTATTATCATTAAAAACATTCTGAGGATGGGAAAACTCAGTAAGTTTCCCTTTCTTGGCTTCTTTGCGGAAGAAGCTCCCGTTTTCTTGGGCTTATTTTGGCGATAACAATTCACTTGTTAGCCCGGCAGCATCTGTGAACACTGCTGCCAATTAGCGACATTTCAGCAGCTGTGAGAATGCGTTGAGTGTGCTTCCTGCCCCACCATCCTCCGCGAAACTCCGCTTACATGCCCCTCCGCGAAACATGCCCCTCCGCGAAACTCAGCTTACAACCATCAGCTAATCTAGAGCTGAGCTCTCATGCACAAGCCTGTCCTACCTCCGCGACAGAATCGTGGCTTCGATGTGTGCGCATATCACACCGGTATACTAATTTCAATTATGAACTCTAATATGCAGATAACTTTCGCAGTAGCATTGAAAACCTTCATCTTATCTGATGAAGATCAAAGACCGCATGAAATCTACAGACCTCCCATCACCGCACCGTTTAATCTTTCGTCACTTTCTGGATCTTCGGTTACGGTTCTGGTACATGTTAGACAATGAGATGAACTATTCATATCCGATGTGTTGTGTCGCGCGACCCCTGGTGTTGGGTAAGCACACCAGCGGGGTAAAGCTTCTCGTGCATGTCCCTGGGTGGAGCTGGGCTTCCGCCGTGACTAGAGTTACTGTATATGCTAAAGGTAGCATATACAGTCTAGCCGTGACTGTGTTGCGCAACCAACCCAGCACGGTCTTGCCTGTCATGTGATCCGTACCTCGCAGGCCAATGGCCTTCCTTCCCCAAAGAAGAATGGGTTCCAGAACCATTCTTAGGCGCTTCAGATGTTCTGCTAAGCTCTCAGAGAAGATGACCACATCGTCGAGGTATACAAGGCAGCTTTGCCACGTCAAGCCAGCGAGAACGGTATCCATCTTCCGCTGGAAGGTTGCTGGAGCAGAACAGAGACCGAAAGGAAGAACTCGGAATTCATAGAGCCCATCTGGAGTCACAAACGCTGTCCTTTCTCGGTCTCGCTCATCGACCTCTATCTGCCAATAGCCGCTCTTCAAACCGATCGATGAAAAATACTTCGCATGTCGATGCCTGTTGAGAGAATCATCAACCCGTGGAAGCGGGTAAACGTATTTCTTTGTGACGCTATTAAGCTTGCTGTAATCAATACAGAATTGCAGTGTTCCGTCTTTCTTCTCCACTAGAACGACTGGCGAGAGGGCCACAGGGCTGCTGGACGGTTGAATGACACTGTCGTTGAGCATATCCTTTACCTGCGTAAATATAGCCTGGCGTTCTTTAGCTGAAACACGGTAAGGCTGCTGTCGGATTGGGCGAACATCATCCTCGGTAATGATTCGGTGCTTTGTGAAGGGGCGTTTGACCGACTATAGACGAAGAGGCCAAGCAAGACTGAAATTCCTTCAGAAGGGTGTGAAGTGCGGCCTTCCTCTGATCCGGAAGCTTCGAATTGACGTCTATGTGGTCCAGAAACTTGTCCCCTTCATCCATTTCCTCGGATGCGAAGCACTCTGTGACATCCGCTACAGGGTCTCCATAGGCCATGGTAGTGCCGCGGAAAAGATGCCGGTGCTTGAAGTTCAAATTCGTGACGAGTATCCGTGACCGTCCGTCACGAACACGCACGAGGCTTCGGACTGCGCATACACCTTGAAGCAGCAAAGTGATACGCTGCTCTCGGCGACCGCGTCACCGTTTCGGAGGTCTTAACAAGTGACTTCTACGAAAGCAGTTGCTCGTGGAGGCTCGGAAACTCTGCTGCTCCTTTTCGCATGAACCCACGCTGACACAACAACTGGCGACGATACATGGGATTTCATGCCGTCGTTTATCAATTTGGAAGGCAAGAATTTCCGGAATTTGCTGAGTGAAGAAGACCGTCTTCTCGCAGTGTGCAAAGCCGGTGACTTTCGTCATGGTTTGAAGCAGAGGCAGCGGCGACGCACTTCACCGGTAGGCTGCGCCAGCTGGATCCTTTCAATGAATCCACCGGCGACTGTTATTTGTACGATGAGCGGCTTGCGCCGTTCCTGATCGTCAACCGTGTGCCCGACAGCGACAAGGGGCACGTGTTTTTGAGCATCATTGATCAGAAGACATACGGGCTGTTGAAGTCAACAACAGCTCCAGAACTGCGTTATACTAAGAGTTTAAAAGTCCTCAAGAGAGTATTGAGCGACCACGTGTCCCCGAAGCCGTCTGTTATTGGAAGATCAGGGCCAAGTTTCACCGGAGGTGTCAAAAGGACAGCGAGTCCTTATCTGAGTATGTCGCCGAGCTTCGTAAACTATCGCAAACGTGCGAGTTTGGAAGCGCGCTTGACGAGTCCTCTCGGGACCGCTTCGTGTGTGGCCTGCTACGACATTCAGTGAGTGCTTTTCACGGAAAAATAGCAAGCTAACTTTCCAGAAAGCGGTGGAGCGGGCTCTGGCCATGAAAGCGTCTAAAAAAACATGGTTGATCTCTCCGTCATAGGAATCGGTATAACACGAAAGTGAAACGTGTCCTTACAGAAGTAGTCGAATGTTTACTGCACATTGATATAAGAGAGCTTGCACAATGTCTATTGGTGTGTTCACAGTTATAGCACCCTTTAACGTTAATGCATCCACGTCGACGCTTGATGGTACATCTGTATCCCGACGACTAACGTCTATGAGGAAATGAGAAAAGAAACCCTCGTGGTCATTGATGATTGTGGTAGCTGTACGGTGAGAGCGGAGTCATTGAAAGCGGTGTGAAAGCCAGAAGAGCGTCAATGATTGGGCGCCGAACCTCGGCTAATGTCGCCTACTCGCGGCATGTTACAGTTATTGAACGCTGCCCGACCAGAGGGAAACGCAGCGCGCGTCGTGTCTTCCCCATTGGGTGGCTGCTATTTTTCGCGGGGCGAGCTAAGAACATGGCTATAGGGACGCGGAGTTTGGGCCACGCGACGCACTCGCGCGTCGCATAGCTATTTTTGGTATGGAAGGATGCTACGAGTGTGAATGCTAGGGGTAAGGTCGCCACCTGGCAGTGTGAATGCTTCGGCAAAATTGCACGTTTACTATTCGAAACACGCCAAATGGGACGGACGCGGAGAAACAACGCTTTGAAGGAACTAATCGTGCATTTCACGGCCATAATGCATTACTTCTCTTAGCAAGAGCACTGTGAGAGGACAGTGGTAGATATAAAAGGCTTGTTTTTAAAGCCTGCAAAGTATGTGGTCGTGGCACAGTGGATAGCGTGCCCGGCATCTCTTGTCGCGGACCTAGAGGTCGTAGGTTCGACTCCCGTTGACGGAACCTTTTTCTTTGTCTTCTAACCATGTACATTTTTTCGACGTCATTTCCGTGACGGAAATACGTCACTCAAATCTTGGTGGACCCCGGCATAAAACACTTTCGTGTTAAAAGAGCGCTGCTAAGGCACGCGGCGGCGACTTTTCAGTCGGCGTTTTGCGCACGATGCAAGATGAGTCCCAGAAAACAAGCAGAAGCTGTTTTCGCTGCGGTTCGCCAAAACGCAGGAGGGAAGCGTGCCCCCCATCTGCACGCAACCTGTTTCAACAGCGACAAAAAAAAATCACACCATATCCACGAAGTGAATGATGATGTTAGGGCGAAGCTCGATCGTTTTCATCCATGGCAGAAAGAGAATGCGTGGTCTGGAATCGCGCTTATACTTCATGGTCATCAGTGTCATCGTTATCACGTGTAGTGGGTACATTCCACTATACTGCGTCATCGTCATCTTTATCACGTGGAGTGGGTACATTCCACTATGCGTGGCTATCTACCTACCTACTACTACTACTACTGCTACAGAGGAGGCCCAGACCCACACCCTTAGGAGCTTCGCCCCTAAAAGGGCATATCCAGAGAGCTTGCCGAAATGGTTGTAAGAGTTCGTGAAAGAAAAGCCAGGGAAAAAATAGCAGTTCCGTGTACGAATACAACCGATGAGCGAAGCTCCTTAGAAATGGGATGCACGTGGCGTTCGGCGAACGCGGCGTTTCATTGTCCAGGCAACGGACCAACCACTGTGTAAACGACAGGGTGAAGCGATGTTTCCGCGCGTTTGCCGGTTTGAGGGAGAAGGCAGAGTCGAAGAAAAAGGGAGATGGAGACTAATCTGCCTCCGTTCCGCATGCGTTCCTATTGCCACGCGCGTTTCTAATTTTCACAGTTGCTGTATTCGGTTTTCGCCCACAAAGACTGTGAGCAACGCTCATCGCAAACCGCGCCTCTTTGTTCGAGAAGCTTCGCGATTGTTATAGATCATTTTGTTAAGATTGCGCGCGAAGCGCGAACACTCGAGCTTATTTCAGAGCTTGCGCGACAACCAGCGATAAGGCTGGAATATTCGATGCCACGCTTATAAATGCCGGCGCGCTTCACCGCTCGTGAGTTGATCGACGGCCGACGCTCCGTTCGCCGCTATCAGTGCCAGCGTGTATTGCTGTAATCTTACTTTCAGTTTACCGGCCACAAGTTCGGCCTAATAAACAGTTTCATATTGGACACGTCGCCTGCTGCCTTCGTCGACGTCACGACCACGTGACACTATTCTCGCGCTTTGCGCATCGTGCAGACGCCATCCGCGTTCCAGCGCTCATAAAGTTCGTTCATCCTCCCGCGAGAGGGCGAGACGCCACAGCTGGCACCGTGCCAGGGAGCTTCAACGGCGACGGCGGGGTACCGGCCTAAGGAGCTTCGCTCCTAAAAAGAATGTCAAGATGCGGACGGTTGTGTCGCGGAAAGCTTCGACCCTCAGTCTAAACGACGTGTCGTTGGCTAAGCTCGGACCAGGCACCATACAGATGACCATTGACGGCGTCTTGGTGAACATGGAGCTAGACACGGGAGTGGCTGTTTCCGTCATGTCAACGACTCAGTTCCGTCAGCTCTTTCCTTCGGCTGTACTTAAGCCCACTGCAGTAAAACTTCGTACCTAACCAGGAGCGCTGGTACTACCTCAGGGGGTGTCCTCGGTCAACGTGCAGCACGGCGAACACTCGGCGCGTCTTCCGCTCTACGTCGTGGACCACAAGGGACCACCTCTACTGGGCCGGGAGTGGCTACACGCCGTCCGGCTGGAGTGGCCGAAAATCTGGAACCTGAACAACATTTCAAAGTCAGACACTACTCATATCAGCGTAAAAAAGAGGCTCGACGCATTGCTGGCGACGTACCAGCCCCTTTTCAAAAACGAGTTAGGCACAATAACGAAGGGCACGCTGAACTTTTTTCTTAAACCTGATATGAAGCCGAGATTCCTAAAAGCCAGGAATTTTCTATTTGCGTTGCAAAAAGTTTTCACGCTGAGCTGGCTAAAATGGAGTAACTGGGGGTTATATTGCCGGTTACGACGTCGGAATAGGCTACGCCGGTGGTACCAGTAATCAAGCAAGACGACCGCTAACCCGTGCCTAGATGTCGACCGCTACCCATTGTCGAAGGTGGAAGAGCTGTTGACACCTTCGTCGGGGGGTAAGCATTTCTCAAAGATTGATCTCAATCGGACCTGTCAGCAAGTGGTCATGTCAGAGTCGTCGAAACAATACCTCACCTGAAGTACGCAGAAAGGATTGTTTCCTGTTAATCGACTCACGTTTGGAATTTCATCCGCACCCGGCATTTTGCAAAGAATAGACACCATGCTGATGGGCTTACGCGGAGCTTGCTGCTACCTAAGCGACATTCTGCTGACTGGTAATTATAGTGAGGAACATTTCATGAACCTGGATGCTGCGTTAAAGCGAGTTCTTGAAAGAGGCGTCCGCGTCAAGAAGTAGAAATGTTCGTTCTTCCAGCAGGAACTTCGCTACCTCGGTCACAGAATACTGCTGAATATAGCATCCAGTCCATGTTAGCAGCAAATTCCCGCGTGCGCACTGCGTGCCTGACAGCGGCGAACGGCGAGCCACCATGGTGGCGTAGCCAGCGGGTGGCACACCGGGCACGTGTCC
Organism: Rhipicephalus appendiculatus; assembly: GCA_030522465.1. Classification (NCBI taxonomy): domain Eukaryota; kingdom Metazoa; phylum Arthropoda; class Arachnida; order Ixodida; family Ixodidae; genus Rhipicephalus; species Rhipicephalus appendiculatus. Next base: position 19,957 of record JALIZH010015782.1, read on the forward strand.
CCCCCCCCCCCCGAAATTTTTTTTTCGCCATGGCATACAGAACGGAAAACGATCATTTCAAGGCGGTGCCCCACCCGAAATCAAGAAGGTCCCCCCCCCCCCCCCCCCCCGAAAAAAATTTCTGGCTACGCCCCTGACCGTGTCTTCTGCATGGACAGCCCACCTCACCAGTCAAGTCTGTCGCGCGAGTGTCGTAAACGGCATTTCTTCCGGGGCGCATTCCGCCGAGCGACCGCGAAGCAGCATACAATCAGCGCCAGCTCCTCGCTTCCATGGTACACGCAAACGTGTGCCACACTTTCTATTGTCGCAAAAATTATGTCTGCTGGAGCAGTGTCATTCATTTTAGGGAAAGCGTCGTGCACTGTCCAACGTTTAGAACCAACATGAGTTCCTTGACATGCGAAGTTCAGCTGTAGTGCGTGCATGGTGCACCGCACTTGCTCGGGCGTGATCACATGTTATATATGGCCTGCAATAGCACGATTATCAGCGCTCGTTCATCTCAGAGTGTAACTATAACGCGGAGAGGGTCGAGCCAACAACAGTAACCAGTAAAACATTCTCGTAAACGAGCGTGAGCACTTTTTTCTCGAGCATCGTCGACTACGGCTTCGAAATAAACTGAATAGGCTTACTGACGATATCGGCTGCCTGCCCGTTAACCGATGGCGGTGAAGCGGCCAGCGACAGTACTTAGAACACGGCGATTCTCCGTCGGTAATCGGCTACATCTCTCTGCGGTTGGCGCGGATTTATTGGGAGCTCACGTTCCCCGGCGAACGAATCTTGAGGTGGACATCGCGTCCAATGCACGAAAGGCAACAGGCTGACGGCTAACATGAGTAGAACTCGGGTATTATGCACGCCAAGATTCTTTACATGTCACTGAGGCGCCAGTGCCAAATATATGCATCACAGTTTTATCTTTTATACCAAGTTCGCTTCAAGCATGTTCCCAGCAATAGCTTGAGTGCCGCCCCATATATTTTCACGAATGTCATTTAAAAAAAAAAGCCGGCAGATCCCACGCACTGTGGGAATCGATGTAATGCGAAGCAGCCAGGAAGGAGCAAATCATGCTTTACAAAATTTGCATGTCATGTTTTACATGTTAGGACCTGTCATTTATGTTCGTCATACAGTCACGTCGCGCAATACCAAATTTGGTGTATATCAAGCTAACGAAACGGCCTCGAGCGCGCCATGAGCGTGGCATGCAAGTCATGTCGCACATGACAAGTCATGATTTCCATATTACCACTTGTCATTTATGTTCGTCATACAGTCACGTCACTCAATACCAAATTTGGTGTATATCAAGCTAAAGAAACGGCCTCGAGCGCGCCATGAGCGTGGCATGTAAGTCATGTCGCACATGACAAGTCATAATTTCCATAGTACCACTGGTCATTTATGTTCGTCATACAGTCACGTCACTCAATACCAAATTTGGTGTATATCACGCTAAAGAAACGGCCTCGAGCGCGCCATGGGCGTGGCATGCAAGTCATGTCGCACATGAGAAGTCATGATTTCCATATTACCACTGGTCATTTATGTTCGTCATACAGTCACGTCACTCAATACCAAATTTGGTGTATATCAAGCTAAAGAAACGGCCTCGAGCGCGTCCATGAGCGTGGCATGCAAGTCATGTCGCACATGACAAGTCATGATTTCCATATTACCACTGGTCATTTATGTTCGTCATACAGTCACGTCACTCAATACCAAATTTGGTGTATATCAAGCTAAAGAAACGGCCTCGAGCGCGCCATGAGCGTGGCATGCAAGTCATGTCGCACATGACAAGTCATGATTTCCATATTACCACTTGTCCATTTATGTTCGTCATACAGTCACGTCACTCAACACCAAATTTGGTGTATATCAAGCTAACGAAACGGCCGGGAGCGCGCCATGAGCGTGGCATGTAAGTCATGTCGCACATGACAAGTCATAATTTCCATAGTACCACTGCTAATTTATGTTCGTCATACAGTCACGTCACTCAATACCAAATTTGGTGTATATCAAGCTAACGAAACGGCCTCGAGCGCGCCATGAGCGTGGCATGTAAGTCATGTCGCACATGACAAGTCATAATTTCCATAGTACCACTGGTCATTTATGTTCGTCATACAGTCACGTCACTCAATACCAAATTTGGTGTATATCAAGCTAAAGAAACGGCCTCGAGGGCGCCATGAGCGTGGCATGCAAGTCATGTCGCACATGAGAAGTCATGATTTCCATAGTACCACTGCTAATTTATGTTCGTCATACAGTCACGTCACTCAATACCAAATTTGGTGTATATCAAGCTAACGAAACGGCCGCGAGCGCGCCATGAGCGTGGCGTGTAAGTCATGTCGCACATGACAAGTCATAATTTCCATAGTACCACTGGTCATTTATGTTCGTCATACAGTCACGTCACTCAATACCAAATTTGGTGTATATCAAGCTAACGAAACGGCCGGGAGCGCGCCATGAGCGTGGCAGGTAAATCATGCTTTTCATGACAAGCTAGTCACGATTTTCATGATATGACCAGCCATTTATGTTCGCAATACGGTCATGTAATGCCTTACCAAATTTGGTATAAATCCCATTAACGATACGGCCAGGACAGCACAAAGTCGTAGGCGGCTAGATAGATAGATAGATAGATAGATAGATAGATAGATAGATAGATAGATAGATAGATAGATAGATAGATAGATAGATAGATAGATAGACAGACAGACAGACAGACAGACAGACAGATAGATAGATAGATAGATAGATAGATAGATAGATAGATAGATAGATAGATAGATATATAGATAGATAGATAGATAGATAGATAGATAGATAGATAGATAGATAAATAGATAGATAGATAGATAGATAGATAGATAGATAGATAGATAGATAGATAGATAGATAGATAGATAGATAGATAGATAGATAGATAGATAGATAGATAGATAGATAGATAGATAGATAGATAGATAGATAGATAGATAGATACGCTCAAAGTCGCCGAAGTTCGTTAAGAAATGCTTCGCATTTAATATGTCTGCTGGCGTATCAGTGAACGCTGCATGAAACTAACGACCTCCAATGCACTAATACGCCAGAGCGTATAGAAAACCAGCCCTGCCCAGATGGCGCGTCGAAAACGCACACGTGGCGCCCCCAAACGAGTTGGCTGAAAAAGCCCTAGTAGGACAGGGACTCTGGGCCACGTTTAAGCGCATACGGAACGTTGCGCGACATGTTATCGGCTGTGTCTGCTTTTGTGCCGTGTGCGTTTTTTCTGCGAAATTTACAGCACAGAACATCGAGTTTATGCGCATTATCGAAGATCGGGAGCTGCGACAGATCGGGAGCTGCGACTGGAGAGCGAACGAGCAGTGATGCCACCGGTTTTGTTGCAGTACGGCTTCGGCAGTGTCGTGTTCGCGGAAGGGTGCTTTCTCGACAGTGCGCTGCCGAAAGGACGCAAGCTCTGCACGGTAAACTATGTTTACTCTGTCGAGGAAACTGTGTGTGGTATGAACTCACATCACTCACATTCCCAAACTTCAGCCAAATGCCACTCGCAAGTCGAACAAGCATCGTACAGGTAAGTGTTTGTTGGCATTGCGCATGCAAAAAGCTCGACCCATTCGGCTGTCTGCACGTTATGTTGCCGCTTTAAATGATGATTATCTCAACATAACTGAGGATCCGTTCGGCGAAGCGGCAGCTCATTTGAGCGATTATATCACTTATGTTATCGGCAGCTACAGCTTTCGTGTCGTGTTAACACGCAGGTGAGATGCCGTTTCTTTTCGCGCTTTTGTTTTCGATGTTTTGAACAGTGCTTAGAGCAGAACACTCGTGCATAATCGGTAGTTAAAGTTTTTGTAGTTCGTCAACTCACAGGTGAGTCTCTTTCGTATTGCGCATTTCTTCGCGGTGTTACGAACAGTGTATGAGTACTGAAAGCAGATCAGTCTTACACAACCAGTAGTTACAGCTCTCGTAGCGTGTTAACGCGCAGGTAAGAAGCCGTTTTGTTTCGCGATTTTATTTGCGGTGTTTTGAACAGTATCCTCCTAACAATCTTCATTTCACTTTCTTTGTAGATGACAGCGAAGCGCGAGGTGTCCGCGTGAACCTGCACTTGCAAGGCCGGCGTGAGTGGAAATGCACACACGTTGCAGCGGTCGTACTTTGGGTAAACGATGCCGACTCGCCGTCGTCAACAGAATGATTACAAGCTTGGTGTCGGCCGTCATCTAAACCTGACACGTCAGTAAAGGAGCCCGTTGAGGCACTTTTTGGAGGTAGGCATAAGAGGTATCCGAGCCATGTGTTCATAAGATACTGTGTGCGCGAAAAGTGAATTGCTTTGCCCACGCGATTTTTTCAGTATTTTCTTCTTGCTTGCATGTTTAGAACTGTGTACGTGGTAATTTATTGAAATGAAATGCGCGATTCTCAACGCGATTCTACATACCTAAGCTGTTACGTGCTTGCTAAGTAAAAGTTTTGTTGTGTTTTACAGATCCAGCGTTGCCGCCGCGCTTTCTCGTACGGCCTCGACGGGAATGATTAAAAGATTATGTTTGGGTGGTATCATTCATCTGTGTGGCACTTGTACACGCAACAGTACCTTCGGTCCCAGCGTTTTTTTTGGGCGCCGATCCCCGCAGTCGACCGCGGTACTGATCGCCGTCGTACCGTCCTACTACCCGTATTGCAACAGGGCCGCCAGGGCGGCGCTACGTGTCAACACAAACTCCAGCGCTGGAAGCCTATAGCGATCCATTGGTGCATATAAACCCCCGTTCTTTTATACTACGCGACGTGTCGGGATGTGGTGTAGTGGTTAGCGTACGCGCTTGCTGATTCATTGATCGCGAGTTCGAATCCGCGTGTGTATGTTGTGAATTTTCTTTGATTTATTTCTGATTGTAATATGTGTGTATAGTTCATATATGTAATAAAATGTGTGTCTAAGCCTCCACAGCCCCAGTAAGTCAATTAAAGGTGACTTAAAATTAAGTTTTGTTTCGCCGCTCCATGCGCCGCTTATAGCTAGGACGCGCCGAAGCTGGGACGCACCGTAGCTGGCGGACACCGTAGCTCGGACATCTGTATAGTCGGCCCTCTAACTAGCCGGGATTCGAGACGAAAAATCTCCGGCCTATTTGACTCCCGCCTACGAGATGAGCGGCTGAGAAAACTATGACGCAGCGGGACGGCTACGGGCAGCGCGGCCTAGCGGTTGTGCCGGCTAAACAAACCGTCTATAGGCGTTAGATTTTTCGTCTCGTTTACGGGCTATACACTGACATTTTAAGCAGGACATGATTAAGAGTGTAATATCGATAGGGGATTTCTGCATTACTTTATTGCAGGCATCCCGCAGCGACCACAGCAAAAGAAGGGGCCTCTCAAAAAGAGTGCAGCCCTGGCCAAGGCCCTCCAAGAACGAGTGGCGTAAAAACGAGGCAATGTTCTAGCACATCGACTGCAAACAAAAAGTGAGTAATCCGCGAGCAACAGACGTTACCCAACCATTTCAAAGAAATTTGCAGGAATGCACGTCGTTCGACCTTGGTTCAATTTTCTTTCAAATACTGCTGTGTTCTCTCTGGTACATATTCCCTGTTTTGTAAGCACTTGCGTCGCGATCTGCTTTGAGCGAAAACTGGTGCCATTGAAACTCGATGTTTCACAGCGCCAGGAACGAGGACGACATTGAGAGTTACACGCAGCGCTGTGTGCGTCTCTCGATGTGGTCCTCGTTTCTAGCGCTGTGATTATGCACCAACGAGCCCAACGCTCAAATTTAGTTACCCATTAAAACACCTCATCTATTGCCGCATGGAGCCGATGCTTTAGTTCCGCACATGGTATCACCTGCTCATGCCGTCACTGCCGGAGCACTCCTATACCGTGCGCGCCTGCTTTCCGTTGAAACGGGCTTCGTAGCAGCTCCGTGCACATGTCCCAGAAGTGCGGCGAGTATCTCTTTGGGTCAGCACTGCCAGGGTGAGCTGCTTTCGTTTCTGCGAGCGACGCGTTTCCTAGGCCTTCTTCCCGGTGCAGCACAAGCAAGAATGTGGGAGTGAAGGTCAGCGCGTTGCCGTTAAAACTGTCGCTTATTAAAAGCGTGCGGTCAGCTTAGAGCAGCCGTTTGCCACACCCACTGTCGAGCAGATAGGTGGAGATTCATATTGTGGTACGGCTGTCGCATACTGGCGCGTTCTTCAGCGGCGGTCCTCACGCTCTCCGTGCTTTGCGAGGCTTAGCTTCAAGGGCATCGCCGCAGGCACTGACACCCATTTTGGAATCGCTTAAAATCCTCTCTGTGCACCTTCTGAAAGGACGGAATGCAATTGTGCCGTCGGCCACACTGATAGTTCAGGTGCACCGGTAACGTTTATGCGACAAATCGTAGTCACGGTACGCAGTAACCACTGGTGATAGGGCGATCCACTACGAAGGCAGCATATATATCACCGTCAGGGTGTCTGTGTTTGTGAATCGTCGCGATTCCGTTTCAACTATACTGCATTCTAAACGGGTATATATAAGAAATGTCTGTTTGTAAAAAACTAAACCGAACTCGTAGCTCTAGTAATTCGTTGCTTATTCGAATTCCTCCATACATTCACCTTAATAACCACATATTCGACCGCTGCAAAATAATAGCGTCAACGCGAATATGCATATTTGGAAGAGAATATTCTTCCAATAAGAAATGTCGATTCGTATTCGGTATTTGCCATAAACTCTCACTCCAGCCATTGATTCTATCCTATCTGTTAAGCGGAGTAACCACGCGTGGTGCATGCTGTGGATATCTGCAAATGTAACGGCTCACTAACCCTTGACCGTTTTGGAGTCTGACCGACTCTGACGTGGCCTTTTGGACCTGGGCATATTATCTATATCTCAAAGCTGACACCTTATGAAGCTAAAGATCGTGTTACCGCTGGGCCTCCGGTACGCGGCTAACCTTTTGTGATTCTGATGATATGCTCCTTTTGCACGGCGGCGGGTAGCTTGGGGTTATTAGGAGCGAAGCTCCTTAGGCCGGCACCCCGCCGTCGCCGTCGCCGTTGAAGCTCCCTGGCACGGTGCCAGCTGTGGCGTCTCCTCCTTCACTCTGGAGGAGAAATGAGCGCTGGAACGCGGATAGCGTTTGCACGATGCGCCAAGCACGAGAATACGAACGCGTGCCAAACGGAGGTAGTCTCCCTCTCCCTCTTCGACTCTACCCTCTCCCCTCAAACCGCTGAACGCGCGAAAACATCGCTTCACCCTGTCGTCCACTCAGTGGTTGGTCCGTTGCCACAATGAAACGCCGCGTGCGTCCCATTTGTAACCCCCGTATTCAGAAACATTCCTTGACTTGACTTTCCACCGCCATCAATGCAGCACAAACGCGTTTCGAACGCGCTGTCTGTAGACGGTGCCAAGGCAGCACAAACGCGTTTCAAACCGCGCTGCCTTGAGGCAATGGCAGCTCAAGTTCAAGTCAAGGAGCGTTTCTGAATACGGGGATCAGGGAGCTTCGCTCATCGATTGTATTCGTACACGGAACTGCTAGTTTTTCTAATATTATGATAAAATCTGCCGTCGTCATTATGCGTCCTATGTGGTAAACCATGATCGCAATACTGAGCAACCTTTCTTTATTAATTAATTTGCCCGTGTTTCACAGTTGGTCACTCGTCATGGCTCTTCATGCCACTGCTACTTATGCCTTGCTAAGGAGTACACACCTTTATTAAATGTCATCTTCCTTCCCACACATGGCGCTGCATGCTCGATTGAGAATTTATAACCAAGCTCGTCGGTTCCAGTATGTCGCAATTGGCTTGCGACGGTTCTAATGCTTCTAGCTAGATTTTGGCGCCTGCTGCATTTCCGTTCTTTTTTTTTTCAATCCGATATGCCTACTCTGAGGTATGCCTTCTATGTGAATATATCCGTTAATTTTGAGAGCGATCAGCTTAGCGGCACAAAATATCTCGTGGAACGACGCAGTTTTACCAACTCTGAAATTAAGTCCTTTAATATTTGTAAAGCTAATTCTTGTGTTGATGGCTATGTCTGCGGAGTTCCACACTTTATAGACTCTGGAAAAAACTCCAGCCATTTATAAAACTTCTACAATGCTCACTGTATATTTCTTTCGATTGCAGGGTGCCCGACAAGGCCAACGCAGAAAAAGAGGCAGAAGGCTCCACGACCGATAGATCCTCGCAGTGCGCATTGTGCGAAAAAGTTTTCAAAACTAAGTCCGAGCTGCGAAGACATTTGTTCAGTCACGCAGGTGTGAAACGCCACGCTTGTAATGTGTGCGGCAGGAAATTCGCGCAGAAAGGTGATCTCGTCATCCACAGGCGCACGCACACGGGCGAAAGGCCTTACGAATGCTTGTCGTGCCCTGCCACCTTCACGGCAAGTAAATATCTTAACTCGCATATCTTGACACACACTGGCGAACGACAGCATCAGTGCGATGAGTGCGGAAAGAGGTTTGCCCAGAAAGCAACACTCGTACGCCACACGCAGACTCATTCTGGGAAGAAAGAAATGTTGTGCTGCCACGTGTGTGGCCGGAAGTTTTCCCGGAAAGATCACCTCCAGTCCCACACCCGTACGCACACCGGTGAGAGGCCGTACGTGTGCCACCTCTGCCCTGCTACATTCGCGACCATGGGTGTGCTAAAAGACCACTGTCTGGCCCACACCGGTGAGCGGCCTCATAAGTGTGACAGATGTGGGAAGTGTTTCACCGCAAGAGCGAACCTTTCGCGCCATAAGCGTATCCACTCAGGCGTAAGGAAGTTCGTCTGAAACTTTTGCTGGCGTAAATTTATTACTAAAGAAGAACTTACACGGCACACTCGCACTCATACAGGCGAGAGGCCGTATGTGTGCCACCTATGTCCTGCTGCGTTCGCCCGCTTGTATTCGTTGAAAAGGCACGTTTTAACCCACACCGGTGAGCAGAGTGGCCACTTAGGTGTGACGTATGAGAGAAGGCTGTCAGGGTAATATGGTCGCTTTTGTGCCGTAAGCGTGTTCACTCATTCAGTGTTTAAGCTTGAGAGGAAATTTTGTACCAATACATGTTCTTTCAGAAAATTGTCGCCCGCACATACGTGCACACTGCTGAAAAGCTGCGCAGTGTTTCTGATGCGCGGCGGCGTTCGCGTTCAAACGCTTTTAGAAAAGCACGTACGGTTCATATTGATGGACGAACGCCAATAAACAATTATCGCTATTAATAAACCTGTTATCAATGGTTAAGTGTCGCTGTGTTTAAAGTTTCTGCTTCCCTGTGGAAGCGAGGACGTTAGTTTTTGATGACACCATTTTTTAGACCTTCCGTGTTCCTGCCATGATGCTGTCATTGTCAATTTGCACTTTGTTCGCCACACGTTCGCTCATTCGGATTTTAGCTGCCAAACATGATGATGATGATGATGATGATGTGCGGTGCTTAATGGCTCGAGGGCCACCTGTGGCCACGGAGTGCCATGTGGTGTGGCAATGAAATTCCGGTGTGTTGTTCATGAGATTATAAAGATAGTTGCAATGGTGGATGTAACGTGGCTGTATAAAATGTCAAGCTTAAAACAGGCCGAAAGAAATGGCCTTCTGAACTGTGTGCGGCCATTACTTTTATCGCAAACCGAACTTGACCATATTCGTGAGCCCGTTGGTTCAAGCCGACCGAGCGCAACTTCTCACTATCGTCATCAGCCTACTACACCCACTTCAGGGCAAAGGCTTCTCCCACTTTCCCCCAAATCAACCCGGTCCTGTGCTTGCTGCTGTCACGTTGTGCCCGCAAACTCCTTCATCTCATCGGCCCACCTAACTTTGTCTCTCCCTCACGCGTTTGCCTTCTCTTGGAATCCAGTCAGTTGCCCTTAATGACCAGCGGTTATACTCCCTACGCGTTACGTGCCCGGCTCATGACCATTTATTCTTCTTGATTTAAACTATGATATGCTTAACCCCCGTTTGTTGCCTGACCCACCCTGCTCTCTTCCTGTCTCTTAAGGCTACAGCGAGACCCGTAGCGAGAAATTCTTTTCAGGGGGGAGGGGGGGGGGGGGGGCACATTTTGAAGGCCTTGAAAAACACCTATTTTTATTATTTGTCCTTGGTAAAACATCCCCCCTCCATCCGAATTTCAGGGGGAAAGGCCCGGGCCCCTAGCCCCCCCCCCCCCCCTCCCACCTGGCTACGGGCCTGGTTACAGCTATCATTTTCTTTTCCACTGCTCGCTGCGACGTCCTCAATTTAAGTTGACAATGCTGGGTTGACTTTTCACAATACTTCGCGAGACCTTATCTCGACATTCGTGCGCACGCTACGGAGGCGAGGCTTCCACACGTCTGTGTTACTGCGCAAGTAGAGTACGGTAGCTGGCGGCTGATTTCGGTTTTGCTCGCTCGCATCGTTATCGAGTTTAGAAAATTATATACACGAAAACGCGAACGGGAGAAACATTTCCCTGGTTCACTGTATATTTTAGTGTCATATTACGAGTATATTTTTGTTAGAGAACTGAACAGCGCGTTTCTGGCCGCACACTGACACACTACGTCGTGGACGCCATGTTTACTTTGGAAAACGGGTGTGCTAAATAGGGCGCTGTCTAAAAAAATGCAAAAAAAAAGGAAGGCATACCTGCAAAATGAACAGCAACCGTATTTTACCTACGACTTGCCGCAAATGTTTTGGTCTCATAATAATAAAGCAGTAATTATTTTAGCAAGGCAAACGAGAAAACTATCAGTAAGCGTAAGTATTATTTTCTGTCTCGGTAGAAGGCATGCGCTTCGGTTCTGTAGCTTCTACAATGCTGTCAAGAAAAGTTGTCGCCGAGTATTGGTCGCGATATCCAACAGAGTCGGTACCTAGCGGCAAGCGGACGAAACCTCGCGGTGTGGATGGCTCCTTGCGTCGTCTGCTAGCCACAACATGTTCGAATGTGTGCCCACGCCACACACCTCCTCAGATGGCAGCTTATTCCGTTGCGTTAACACAGTGTCGAATGTTTGTACGTATGCATATATAATGTACACACGCATGTCGCCTTCAGAGACTTGTATGCACTCTAATAGGTGAGTGCATGCACGAGTTGGTATGGCGGTATGTGTAATCACCGTATCGCCCACTCCCTAAAAAAATTTCAAAGTTGGGTGCCACTTTGTCATTCAAGCACATCCCATAGCGCATTTGGCGTCGTCCTACACGAAAGAAGTACTAAATTACGAGGTGTGAATGCAGAATTTTAGGGACCCTGTCTCGTAAAGTGTTAGTGATTTCGAAATCCTTGTGATACCAAAAAGCATGAAAGAGCGTCTGCAAGGGCCGTTTAGCGGTAAAAAAGGCCCTAAGCCGTGCATATCTACAGCCGCACACGTCTTCATGCACACAGAAAATAGAGTGCTCCAGCTCGTGCTTCATCTAATTACGCAGAAATGCCGGCTCTGCTTTTGTGTAGTAGCCGCTAGAGCAGGAAGTAAATAATTGGCTCACTCGCGCAACACCATTTATATTGTGGTATAGGCAGAACACAGGTTCAATTCGCACAAATAAAGCAAGACAAAATGACGAGCACAGTGTAAAACACGAATGTGAACAAAGGCCAGCACCACATTGATTGACAGAATGCACTTCTCTAACCCGTAAGGTGAACGTTAGACCGGCTTCGTACATTAGTGTGGCAATGGAGGACGTATATGTCACCATTAGGCTGCAGTGGACGCGCTTTATTTGCCCACAATCAGCGCAAATCACTCACAGCGAAGCACCGTTGCTTACATTTGTGTACTCGCCACCGACCGCCTATCCACTCTAACGCGGCGACGGTGCTGCCACATATAGCCCGATCTCGCCGCGAATAGCCTTAGTCGCCCAGAGCAAGACAGTAGAAAAGCATGCTTCCGATGTCACTTTTTAACACTCTCGCATTTAGATTACCATGTCTGCACTCCCCGTTCCTGGCTAGATATAACTTTTCAATAACCCGTGGCGCATACTGGCACAGCGCCGCACGTGGTATACGGATATGGGCCACACGTCTCTGGAGGAAAGCGTTTGACGTCGTGCGCGACAGGATTCTCACGTTATTCATGTCATGACCAGCGATACACCTACGTGAAACCCTCTTACTTTACCATACTAATTTTCACCTACCCCAAGTTAAGGAGGCGATCACGAGAGCACCCAGACGTAGGCGGATTGAGATAGATAGATAGATAGATAGATATGTAGATAGATAGATATAGATAGATAGATAGATAGATAGATAGATAGATAGATAGATAGATAGATAGATAGATAGATAGATAGATAGATAGATAGATAGATAGATAGATAGATAGATAGATAGATAGATAGATAGATAGATAGATAGATAGATAGATAGATAGATAGATAGATAGAAACGCTCAATGTGCCTGAAGTTCGCCAAGAAATGCTTCGAATTTGATATTCATCAGTGTGCATGTCACTTCTATTGCACAAAGCTCTTGAGCTTGCCGAATGTATCGATGAGCTAAATGTAAAGTTAAGCCTCAGTATATTGCGGTGAAAGAAACCGATAGCTTTTGCGGATCGCGGTGCATGGTGGCGTTCAATGCTAACGCGTGCAGTTGCTCCCACGCGAGAACTAAGCGTTGTGCGATTGTTTGCGCAAGTATTGATGGAGCACGAGTCATGGTAGGTTGGGGCGACAATAAAAACTACTGTGCACGTAGGCTACTTAAAGAGAAAGTTCTTGTTTTCAAGGACTATATCATTCCTTGTTTTTCTTTTATTCTTTTGCTATGGGCAGGTAGCTCATATCCTTGTTAACGTGATTTCGCTGTTTTTCATGCCATCTGTCCGGCAAACGTATACGCTGTGCACCTTGTGCCTGACGCATCGTAGCAATGCACGTGTTGTGTATTGTGGTGAAGTGATGAGCTTGGTTAATTGCTGCTCTATGACTGCTGGTCTCGTCGCCATGTTTGCATTACAGCAGCATGTGCGTTTAAACACTACCACGAATGTGCACCACAAAGTTAAACTTTGGTGTTGGATGGTGTTGCTTTTTTATCTTCTTTATGCTTCTTCTTTGACTGTGTACTTTTTTATTTATTTATTTTTTACCCTGTGCGTGCTGTACACCTCTTCGTTTCCAGTCATTGACTATGGCACCCTCGTCTGCATATTCCTTTACGAATCATCGTAAGTAACCGAAATCATTAATACGCTCGAAATCAAACTGAACGTGCTCCCACACCCCATTTTGTCTGCTCCAAACAGGCTTCACAATGCAATTCTTCTGCTCTAGATCTTCTCCAGAGGTGCCTTTCTTCTGCTCGAAAGTTATTAAACTGTCCTGTCTGGACCACCGCAGCACTTGTTGTCCGGGTAGCAGGCACCACATTGTAATATTTAGCTATCAGTGCGTGCATCTCGCCTGCAGCCTCGCAGCTGGCCGACGCCGTGCATGCACAAAGTCGATTGAACAGTACCGGTCATTGTGTCACGTGTCTCATAAAAGAATGCACGTGGGCAATACGATGTAGGGAAGGGCCTTGAAATAACCATCTCCTGGCTCATGAGCGTTCGTGCGCATCCCTTTGTCGTCGGGCTTTCGCGGGCACTTTCGCACACCACTTTTAAAACACCATCTAATGAAGCCGCACTTTATGAAATTCCCGATGTATTGAACAAACTTCTATACACGGGGCCTTAAGGTTCAATGTTCCCGTCAAACCGAATTAGCGAAATAAACACGGCCATCAAACTAGGTTTAAAGAAATCTTTTATAAAATAAATAAGTAAAGAAAGCTGTGATCTTTTTTTTTAACTTCAACAGATAGGTCTTCTTCGAGTGCACGCCCAACCATGTCGTGTCAGAACATCGGGGTGCCGTAGTCACAGTCCTAGCTTTATTCGGGCGTGGCTTCGCATCTGGCCCATGCACGGAAGAGTGGACTGGGCGCTCGACAGCACTCTTACGTACCTGGTTGAAGCGACTGCGGTTACTTTAATTTATTTCTTGGTTAATTCGAGAGATGGGACTGATCGCCTCTTCGCAATGTTCTTGCTCGCCTCCTTGCACAATCACTGCATTCGTTATCTTCGCCATTTGCGAATCGGTAGCTTATTATATCTTTACGTGAACGCCTAGGCGACCTCCATTGGCTAGTTCAAGCGAGCTGGTCCCGGCATGGCGGAAGACAAGAAGGTGCGTCACCTCATGCATGGGGTAAAGCAAGAGCTGTTCGCGGGACTCGTTCGCAATCCGCCCTGACCCATTCCTGAGTTTAGGTCGGAAGCAACAACCATTGAGACGACGCTGCAGCAGAGAGCCCGGCAGTACAATCGCGACGTAGCCTGTACATCAGCAGGAGTGTACTCGGCAGGCGTCGTAGATAATTTTGACACCTTGTGGGAGCTCGTCTGGTCGGTTGTCAGGGAGGAACTACGCAAACTTCAGTCACCCAATGTCTCCCCAGAGCTGTCTCTTTTGCTGAAGTTGTCCGAGAAGAAATTCGGCAGGCCATGCGGGAGCCGCAGAATGATGCGCCACGGACACGACGTGCCGTAACGTACTCTGAGGTGCTCAGACGACCTGCTCTCCACTGTGCGCCGATCGAGACGCCAAGTACCTACGTGCAGACAACACGCAGTCCGCCCCAAATTGCAGAGACAGTATGCAGTGCACCTCGTACGACAGAGACAACGCCTCGGAAAAGCGATGTATGGCGAGATGCCGAACGTAGGCCCCTGTGCTTCCACTGGGGAGAGGCTGATCACCTGTACCGATTTTGCCGATACCGTGAAGCTGGTCTTAGGGGATTCGCCATCAACGCACCGTGTCCGCGAAACGGCGAAAGACCATCCGAAATTGAAGAATACCTATGCTCGCGTCGGAACTTCTACCTGCCTCGTCGTCATCAACCGCGCTCACCATCCCCCCTTACGACAGCGCTCTCCCAGCACACGTCCCTTCCCAAGCACGCCTAGACATCGTTCGCCTAGCCCAAACCAGGGAAACTGAAGAGGGCTACATGTGGAGGCGAGGCCGCTGGCGATCGGAGACATGAAGATCCTCCACTATGATTTCAACGTGACGACGACGACTGTTTCCAGGTAAAGCAGCGCAGGAGTGGAAAAGTAACTTCAGACTTGCCGTTGGTAATTGACGGACTAGAGCTCAATGCTTTAATCGATACCGGTGTGGATTACTCTGTGATAAGTTACGACTTAGCGAAGAGACTCAGGAAAGTTTTGACCGAATGCAGTGGACCTCAAGTACGTGCGGCAGGCGATCACCTTATAACGCCCGTCGGCAGATGCACCGCAAGAGTTGGTATACGGGGATTCACCTACGTCGGTGACCTTGTCGTCCTGCCCATGTGTTCGAGGGAAGTCATACTGGGAATAGATTTCCTGCAAGCTAATGGTGCCATTATCAATTTGCAAAGGTCAAGCGTGTCATTTTCGACGGAACAGGCTATAAAGGTAGCAGGAGTGGACGAGCGATACACCACTCCACTGCGCGTTGTCGAAGATGACGTGACTGTACCGCCACGGAGCAGTGTAAAGGTTCTTGCCAGGAATGATACATTTACCGACTACGAAGGTGTGGCTGACAGCAACATTGATGTTTTCCTGAAAAGAGGCGTTTGCGTGGCACGTGGGATTATTCACCTGCGAAACGGGTGCGCAGATATGCTCCTGACAAATTTCGGAAACGAATTCCAGCACATCGAGAAGGGCAGAACCATAGTCTTCCTCCATGAGTTCTTTGCCGCCACAGAAATATTCAGTCTCGAAACAACGTCAACGGATGTAAAACCAACACCTGACGTCTCCGATGTAATATCTGTCAATCCCCACTTTTCAGAGATTCAACGGCGACAGTTATACGGCCTCGTACGGGAATATAGCACCTGCTTCTCCAATAGCTCCAAGGTACGGCACACGAGCATTGCAAAACACAGATCATAACGTACGAGATAACCAGGACGGTATGCCAGCACCCGTATCGTGTTTTGCCAAAGGAAAGGGAAATAATCAAGAATCAGGTACAAGAAATGCTTGAAGATGATGTTATTCAGCCTTCTAACAGCCCGTGGGCATCCCCAGTGGTGCTTGTCAAGAAAAAAGACAACACGCTGCGGTTTTGTGTAGACTACCGGAAATTGAATGCTGTGACTAAGCGGGACGTATATCCCCTTCCGCGTATCGACAACACGTTAGATCGACTCCGGTGTGCAAAGTTCTTCTCATCACTACATCTGAAAAGTGGATACTGGCAAATCGAAGTTGCTGCACGCGATCACGAGAAGACTGCTTTTGTTACGCCGGACGGACTCTATGAATTTAAGGCTCTCCAGTTTGGTCTCTGTTGTCCGCCGGCAACGTTCCAACGCATGGTGGCTACTGTACTTTCCGGATTGAAGTGGCAGTGTTGTTTAGTGTACCTAGACGACGTGGTCATCTTCGCCGCTCCATTCGAGGAGCACATCAAGCGCCTGCGGTCAGTGTTGGAGGCAATCCGTTCGGCAGATTTGACAATCAAGCCAGAGAAGTGCCAATTCGATTTCGAAGAACTTCGATTTCTTGGGCACGTCGTCAGCGCCCGGGGTGTTCGCCCTGATCCGGATAAGACAGCCGCCGTCGCAAGGTTTCCGGTGCCAACATACAAAAAGTCAGTACGGAGGTTTCTAGGTCTATGTGCTTATTATAGACGATTTGTCAGAAATTTCTCGAAGATCGCAGAGCCCTTAACGAAACTTACGAGAGGAGATGTGCCTTTCCAGTGGCAAAACGAGCAACAAAGCGCCTTCGACGAATTAAGAAAACGACTGCAAAAGCCCCCCAATTCTTTCTCATTTTGACGAGACAGCTGACACAGAGATACATACAGACGCCAGTAACATCGGCCTTGGATCTATTCTAATACAGTGGCAAAATGGCGAAGAAACGCTAATAGCCTTCGCCAGCCGGACTCTATCAAAAGCGGAGACCAACTATTCTGCCACATAGAAAGAATGCCTTGCCGTCATCTAGGCCATCAGTAAAATTTCGGCCGTACCTATATGGTAGACCTTTCAAGGCAGTCAGCGATCATCATGCCTTTTGCTGGCTGGCTAACCTCAAGGACCCATCTGGACGACTAGCAAGGTGGACCTTCAGACTGCAAGAATATGATATAACCGTCGTATACCGATCTGGGAAAAAGCATACCGATGCCGACTGTTTGTCACGCGCCTGCAGACACGGCACTATCAGAAGAAGAGGACTTTCCGTTCGTAGGTATTGTCGAGACTACTCCACTAGCCAATTGTCAACGCGCAGACGAAGAATTGCTCCCGCTCGTCAAACACCTGGAAGGAGTCAACGTACGAGTACCCCGTATATTTTCTCGAAGCCTCACATCATTCTGCCTCCGAAGAAATCTTCTCTACAAGAGAAACTTTAAGCCTAACCGTGAAAAGTTTTTGCTTGTCGTTCCTGCAACTATGCGGCAAGAAATACTTCGAGCGTGCCACGATGAGCCCAAATCTGAACATTTGGGTGTGACTCGAACGCTTGCAAGAATGAGTCTGAATTATTTAAGATGCGAAGCATCTTATGCACGGGGCTTTGTCCGTCCCTCGCGCATCCCGCGTCCCCCGTCCCGCGTCCGGCCACTTTCATGAAGTAGGGAAGCACCCATTATGCGAACCAGAACACTGAAGTAAAAAATTGAAGGACACTTTGTACATTCCAAAGTGTGTTCGGCGAAAGCGTGTGGTCATTCCACTGACGGAAAGACGGACGGAAAGACCGACGGACAGACAGACGGATGGACAGACGGACATCCAGACGGATGGACGGACGGACATCCGGACGGACGGACGGACGGACATCCGGATGGACATCCGGACGGACGGACGGACGGACGGACGGACAGACCGACATCCGGACGGATGGACGGACGGACATCCGGAGGGACGGACGGACATCCGGACGGACGGACATCCAAACGGACGGACATCCGGACGGACAGACGGACATCCGGACGGACGAACGGACAGACACCGGACGGACATCGCGCCCCTCGGTTCGAGACTGCCACGTCTACCCGGTTCGTAGGGGACTGCTGCTCGCTACTGGTACACTCCCACAGCATGTGCTGCAGCGTCGCTCTGGCTCCGCACGCTTTGCACACGTCGGATGTATAAATGTCTATATAACGGAGGCGCAGAATCACTGGTTTGGGTACGTGTGAGTCTTCAATTGCCTCCAGGCAGCCTCCTGTTTCTTGTTTAGTTTGTCGCAGAATCTAGTGTAATTTCCTAAATAAACACTACTACTACTTTGTGCAGTGGGCGCGAATGGATTGGGAGAAGTATACTCTCATGGGCAAGTAACTTGGCTTGTTGGGTAAAGAGCAGAAAAAGGGGATTGATGAGCAGCAGAAAATAGTGCGCCATAGACAAGATGAGGATAGGGACGCGTCGCGAATAGCGCATGAAGATAAGATATCTGTCTTGGTCTGCTCAGACAAGGGATGCCAACGGCAACGGCAATGCCAACGGTCTCGATGGACAGCCTGGGACGGTGCTAAGAGGCTCGGGATGCTTTACTGTGGTGGTCAAGCGTTCACCTGTGCCGGAAAAGAATTTCACCGACATCACTCGTACGGTGTTCTTTCTGGGCGGTTTGTCGAGGCAGCTTCCCGATGCAAATGTCTAAGTAGACTCTACTTTCTTCAGAGCAACGACGCTGGCACTTTGCATGGAAGAGCCACTCTATGACGTCGTTCTCGGCAACATCGACGGAGTAATCTTTCCTTCCGGTTCTACGACGTCACATGACTTGTTGAATGTTATAAGGCTGCATAAGGAGTCGGGACCAGCAGGGGAATCTGTTTCATGTCGAAGAGTGTCACCAGGCTTAACGAATTTGAGTGCAGCGACAACTAGAGGATAGGATAGGAAGCTACCTATGGCTACATGGAACGCAATAGATGTCACTCCACAAGTACTGGAAAAGTTTCAGAGAGAAGATCGCACCTTAGAGAGCTGTTTTTCGATGATCGGAAGGACCATGACGAAGCGATTAGAAATCATAGACTATGTTTTGCTCAAGCGCATTCTTTACCGACACTACGGATTGCTAACGTGGAAGCAAGTTGACCAACTGGTTCTTACGCAAAGCCTCCGCCAGTTTGTCCTTAGGATGGTACATGAGGGTGTCATGGCAGGCCACCAAGGTATCAAACGGACGACTGATAGGATTCTAGAAGAATTTTATTGGCCGGGCGTGCAGACTGAAGAGACACGATTTGTGTGTTCTTGTGACATCTGTCAGCGTACTGTTCCAAAGTACTTAATCGGACGCATTCCCCTTGAAAAATGCCGGTGATTGACCTGCCCTTCCAACATGTAGTGATCGACATAATCGGTGCACTATCACCGACATCGGCAAAAGGAAATCGGTTCATTCTAACGAGGGTAGACCGCGCAACGCGATATTCTGACGCTGTTGCATTACCAATCCATAGAAACGAAGAGGATAGCGGAAGCGTTGGCAGATATGTTCTTGTGCGTGGGAGTACGACAAGAAATCGCGACCGATCGAGGAAGATCATTTACCTCAAGCCTAATGCACGAATTAAGCAGACTACTGTTTTTCCGAGTATTGCCAACTACCCCACACCACCTATGACAAATGGTCTCGTTGAGCGCTTTAACGCCACGTTAAAGCAAATGATACGGCACATGTGCCAGGAAGGTCCAATGAACTGGGACAGATACCTGGCACCATAATAATATGCCTATAGAGAGGTGCCTCAGTCGAGTCTCGGCTTTTCTCATTTCGACCTCCTTTATGGTCGATGCATTAGAAGCCCGATGTTCATACTGAAGGATTTGTTGACGCGAAAAGCTCTGGATGCCCAAACGAAAACTACGTATGCCTATGTCATGGAGCTTCGCGATCGTTTGTGAGACGTGTCAAATTGCTTACGAGGAGCTCCAGAAAGCCAAGTTGACGGAAAAGAAATGTTACGATCGCAAAGCGTAACCTCGTGAACTCTGCGTCGTAGACAAGGCGTTACTACTGCTACCTTCCTACACCAATAAACTAATTCTAACTCCGAAAGGCCCCCCTCACTGTCCTAGAGAAGCGGAGCGAAATCGACTTTGTCGTTGCTCTGGGAACTTGAACCATTTTTTTCCACATCAACATCTCTAAAAGTATGAGGAGAGACCACCTTCCACAAACACGGCTGTCCGCGAGGCTGTCACGCTATAAACAGAACATCCGGAGGAGGAACCGGAAATACCGTTGTTCTCCCTTCTACAGCATGAGAACTACCGTGACGTCCAAGTCAACCAACAACTTTGTAAATAATGAGCCAAAACGCACACATCGACAAGATTCTGTCAAACTACCAATACTATAAATGCGAGCATTTCTTTGCGTACTGCACACACTATGAGCGTTTCTATCTATCTATCTATCTATCTATCTATCTATCTATCTATCTATCTATCTATCTATCTATCTATCTATCTATCTATCTATCTATCTATCTATCTATCTATCCGCCTACGTCTGGGTGTTCTCGTGACCACCTCTTTAACTTGGGGTAGACCAAAATTAGTATGGGAGGGTAAGAGGGTTTCACGGTTATGACTGTCTGGTATTGACATGACTAATGTGAAAATCCCGTCACGTACGACGCCAAAGCCGTTCCTCCAGACCCGTGTGGCTCATACCCGTATACCACGGGCTGTGGTATGCGGGGGGTTATGGTGTCAGCAGGAATCACCCTACGATGTTATGGTCCCAGCAGAAATCGAACCCAAGCATTCTGCTTGGCAATCAAGTGTCCGACCACAGAGCCACGCCAGGTCTCGGAACTTCTTTGGAAAATACCTTATGCAGGTGTAATATTGGTTAAACGTCAATTGTTGATGCAGTGCTGCCCATATAATTTTAGAAACATTACATATGAACTCCAGTGATACAGGCGTCACGTCGGGTTAGCTTCAACTGTAGTTAAGGGCCATCCACTGAAGTTGATCTATGTAGAACTATCCAGGGCCACCACCCTGGCAAGCACAAACACTACATTTCAGCTTACCGCTTCTGGTGTTGGTAATACCCATGTTGCTCTTGGAGTCGTTACCGAACTGTAAACAACTAGTTATATGCAATATATGTGACGGCCTAACAGATATATGTACATATGTTTAGCGTCATCCCACCAACCACCTCAGAGCCAGCGCAACTGGCCTGCGGGCTGGTCTCCTGTTTTCTGCTAAGAAAGACCACCACCGTAACCAGAAATTACGAGCATCTGGGGCCCTTCAACGCGCACTGACATGGCAAAGTGCACAGCTCTGAAGCATTTTGCCTCCATTAAAGTAGGATCACCCTGGCCTGTATCAAAACCGCCACGTCAGGGTCAGCAGCCGAGCCCCGTAACCCGTAACTACAGTACCACCGCGGTAGACACCACAATAAAAAAGGAAACAGCAAATTCACAATGCAATCTACGCTACCGTTGTTAATATATCTTCGCTTTAATTCGATGAAAAAATTAGGCAGATCCTACGCCTCGTGGGAATCGCTGCCATGCAAAGCAGTCGGCGAGAAATTCTGTATGCTGCGTTTTTGGGCTTTGATCCAAGTGTCATGAGGTGGATCCACGTGTTTTAGCAAGTGTGAGTTCTGTGCCCATCGTCGAATTACCACGATCGTCGACTACGGTAGCGTTTAAAGGGTATCCAATGGTCTGACGTAACGTCAGTACTCAGATTCTGGCACAGACATCAGTATTATAGAAATAAATTGCACTTTACGGTGCGATGACGTCAATATCAGATGTAACATTCGTTTCTAATTGCCCCGGTGACGGGCATCGCGTGAACATAGCATACTGAATCGGAGGAATACAGATGTAGTGCTCATAAGACTGCTACAAAAGTGGAGCCAACACTAGAACCGCAACTGACGTTAAGCCGACATGGCGCCCTTATCACAGAAGTACATATGTAGTGTTTATTGCTTTGTTATAAATTTACATAGCCTGCATTGCAACCTCAGGTGACGCGGCACTGACATTACGCCTGCATAGGACCTTCTTCCAAAGCAATTTTAATGCCTGTGTGGCTCCGTGGTATAATACCTTAGTACCACACAGAATGCTTGGGTTCGATTTCTGATGTCCTGATTTTTATTATTCGCATTCTTAGGGTCAACGCTGCCCGCGTATGTTTTCCTTAACGCTCCCGCTTTTAAATTAACATTCCTGTTATCGCCCTTCCTTGATATATTTAAACTGTCAATCACGTATGCTGCGTACCCACAAACCGTCGTCCGCGGTATACGGGTATGTGCCACGTGTGTCTGGAGGAAAGGGTTTGAGGACGTACGAGGCAGGATTTTCACGTTATTCATGTTACAACCAGACAGTCATAATCGTCAAACCCGCTTACCCTCCCATACCGATTTTGGTCTATACCAAGTTAAGGAGGCGATCCCAAGAGCACCCAGACGTAGGTGGCTAGATAGATACCTAGATAGATACGCTCAAAGTGCCTGCAGTTTTCTAAGAAATGCTTCGCATTTAAAAGCAGCACTAGCTGCCCCTAGTAGAATTTGCAAGCCGATCATCTACTCCGACATAGCGCGATATGGAATATTTAAGTTGTGCCACGTAAACACTACGCAATGTTACATGCTTACAGGCAAGCGAGTGATGAGAAATCGTTTCGACTGTATAACAATGTGCTACAAGGAGCTAGCTGAGTCAGACTGATATATTTTTATTGAGAAATAAAATTCGACGTATCCCACCTCTTGTGAGAATCGTTTTCATGCGAAGATGTTGGCGAGTATTTGTCTATGCTGCATTTTTTTTTTGCTTTGAGCCGAGCGTCAAGGGGTGCATCGACGTGTTTTTTTTTAAGTTTAGCAGTTCTTTGCACATCTTGGGCTTACCAGGAACGTCGACTACACTGGCGTTTAAATGGTAAAATATGATCTGACGTAGCAGAAAGAGAATGTGTGGTCTCGAACGCGCTTATACTTCATGGTCATCAGCGTCATCGTCATCGTTATCACGTGTAGTGGGTACATTTCACTATACTGAAACGCGCTTATACTTCATTGTTATCATGTGTAGTGGGTACATTTCACTATACGTGGCTGCCTACCTACTACAACTGCTACTAGTACTACTACAGAGGTGGGACAGACCCATGCCCTAAGGAGCTTCGCCCCTAAAACGTTCCCCAGTGCCTATCCCAATCATCAAAATTCCCTTCCCAAGCTGCGGCATGGCTCTGTCCGCAGTAATCACGTGCCGGTCGGGCAGTCGTGTCACAACTGTAGCTGGCCATTTTTAAGCGTCTTTAGCACTTCACTTAGTAAATGTATGCAGCGGTATCAGAAAGCGCTAAAACTGCAAGAGCGTCTACCTAAATGACGGGCTAGGGTGGCACCTGTGACGGCACTCAATGAATTTAAAAATAATAATATTATCTAGTGTCTAACGTCCCAAAACCATCATATGATTATGAGAGACGCCGTAGCGGAGGGCTCCGGAAAGTTCGACCATTTGGTGTTCTTTAACGTGCACTGACATCGCACAGTACACGGGCCTCTACCATTTCGCCTCCATCGAAGTGCGACCGCCGCGGCCGGGATCGAACGCGCGACCTTCGGGTCAGCAGTCGAGCACCCTAACCGCTACACCGACGCGGCGGACAAAGAATTTAAAAAAGACAACAATAATGTAGTAGACGTCGACTAATAATGCGTATTGTCACGTTGTCGTGACGTTGACGAAGGCAACAGTCGGCGTGTCAACGAACAAACTCTTCATTCGGCCGAACTTGTGGCCGCGAAACAAACTCAAACTGCAGTAAGCAATTAACGCTATGTACTGATATCGGCGAGCAGAGCGTCAGCCGTAGATAAACTGAGAAGCGGTCAAGCGTGTCGCCTTTTATACATATATCATCGGAGACTCCAGCGTTATCGCTAGCGGCCGAGTAAGTTCCAGAACTTACTGCGATGGTCGTGTTGTGCACGTAATCTGATCGCAATGTTCTAACATTATCTACATTATTCCCAGTCATTCGGGCATGCTTTGCGCAAGGCAGGAGTTACATTGTAATTGGGCGGTAAAGGTAAAATAGAAAAAAAGGAGCCCGTGTGGCAGTATTATAGGCGAAGCATTTCTTAGTGAACCCCAAGGCACTACGAGTATTAAGGCAAAAGCCTTTAATGTCTCATGCTCACGTCCATCCGGTGTCCGTCCGGCGTCCGTCCGTCCACACCCCCCTGCGCATGCGCAAACCAATTTAAAAAAAGAAATAAAAATAGAAAACCTCCTCTCCACCTCTCTCTCCTCTAGGCATCCCTCCCCACGGCGTCCACACCCCCCACTGCGCATGCGCGTTTGCCCCCTCTCTCTGCTCTCCTAAGCTCCCCCCCTCTCTCGCCTCGCGACGCCGACGCAGGCAGCGTCTGCTATCGAGTTTCTTGGTTTAAAAAATTGGCCGCGTATCTGCGTGCTTCGATGCAAATGTCGTCGAAAGGCGATAGTCTTGTGCCGTCCGTACGACTATGTTCTGCCTTGCCTCAGACAGCGCCTACTCTAGGTTAAATTGGCCGCATCTGGCTGGCATTGATAAAATAGAGGAGGCGCTGCGCGAGATATGGACGCCATCAAAAACATGAGAGAGAGTGAGAATTTATTAGAAGGCAGAGAGGTCGGCCTGAGCTTATATGCTCTAGCCTGCTACTCTACACCGGGGATAAGGGAAGGGGGAAAAAAGAGGGATGGAGGGTGATGATGGGGACAGGAAGACGTGGTGCGTATGTACAGTAGCCACTTAGCACAGTACCCAAAAGCTTGGTATCCAGTCCAGTGCTTTTGAGAAAATCGAGAACCGCCCATGTAGCAGTTTTTGACACTGTTTGGTCGCACATTGCTGACAAAATGCGATTTTCACTAAGTGGTGTTAGTCCGATGCCTGCCAGCGTTGAAGTTAGCATCTTCCTTTGCGTCACGTATAATGGACAGTCACAAAATATATGGGCTAAAGTTTCGCGCCTTTGGCAGCGTTCACAGTTCGGGCTGTCCGCACGGCCGATTAGGTGCGCGTAGCGTCGAGTGAAGGCAGCGCCCAGGCGAATTCGGTGCAGCACACTAGCATGTCTTCGGCTGATTTTAGCCGGAATGCGAAACGTCATATCGGAGTTTGTTTCCCGCAGACGCTTGCTCCGATGATCTGGTTGCGACCAGTAAGTGGCCGAGCATTCGCGCATGAGCGATGTCAACAATGTGTTGACGTCACTTCGCGAATACGGTATCTTGACGTGCATGGGGGTGTTGTATACTGCCGCTCTTGCTTCACTATCAGCTAGCTCGTTGCCAACCAAGCCACAGTGTCCAGGAACCCATTGGAATGTAATCAAGTGACCACCTCTGTTTGTAATATCGAATGCTTGGACGATTCCTAAAGCTAATGCATAATATTGACCTCTTCTTGAGCAAGAATTGATGGCTTGAAGCGCTGATTTTGCATCAGACAGTATCGCCCATTTACGTGGTGCTTGGCCGTTGACAAATTGTACAGCTTCCTGGATAGCAACAAGTTCCGTGGCTGTCGAAGATGACCTGTGATCTAATTTGTACTGCCGGGAAATACCGAGTTGAGGGGTCACGAAGGCCGCAGTTGAAAAAAAAACATGAGCTTGTGCTGAACCAAGGGCCACTGCCAGCGGCAGCACTTTATCGTCGGCACAGGGCTTTTTTCGTGCAAAGCGTCGCAGTTCGTGTACAGCGTCGCATTTTCAGCACAGCCTAAAAAACACTAGGGTCTTTAGAATTACGTATCTCTGTATTTTCTAATAAAAGAACACACGACCTGATACTTACATATTAATGTTGCGCCTCAGGTACGCGTAGTATTTACTTTTTGATCGAAGATGTTCACAAGTATGAATGCAAACACCAGTTCAAGATGGCTGGGCGTTCAGAAATTAGTCAAACTTTGGCCTAGTAGCTAGCTGAATCGGGTGACAGATAGACAGACAGACAGACCAAAATTTTTGCGTTTAAATATCCCAAGAATGACTATCGTCTTTAAAAACCGACTGCTCTCGCTGCACAACCGTTCACTGGCACTGGATATATATATGGCACTGGATCTTGACCTGCAAGGTAGATCCGGTGGGAGATTTCTCCTGTGCGTTGTCGAACAATGAAAATTCGCTGCGTGCGCGTTAACTAAAAGCGGACTGCGGGTCTCTGTGTCCAGTCCGAGTCTTCTGTCTCTCATTGCCCATTAACAGCGATTGGGATGTTCCAGTAGGAAACACCGGTCCATCACTGCGTGCTTTCCGCCTCCCCAGGTTTCTCTCCTGCGCAACGCTGCGATGAGCGCCAGCGTCAACGCAGCCGCCAGTGTAAGCGTTAGCGCCCGCTGCTTCGCATCTACACATGGTTTCCTTTAGCGGGAGATGGTGCAATCTTTAAGGCGAAAGCCTTTAATGTCTCATGCTCACGTCCGTCCGGTGTCCGTCCGACGTCCATCCGTCTGTCTGTCTGTCTGTCTGTCTGTCTGTCTGTCCGTCCGTCCGTCCGCCCGTCCATCCATCCGTCTGTCCGTCCGTCCGTCCGTCCGTCTGTCCATCCATCCGTCCATGTCCGTCCGTCCATCCGAGCTCTGGCACGGAGCCAGGTGGCCACCGGGATGCGCAAACGCACGCCGGTCGCGTCGGACTCTATAGCGCTCGCGCTTTGCTTGCGTAGCGTCGCTGTGCCCAGAGTTTGCAATCATTCTGACCGACGCCGTCTCAATGGACCAAGGCGTTCACGGAATACACTTTCGAATTCACAAAGGGTCCGTCAATTTAAGAGTTGGAACGTGGATGGCGTTTGCACGATGCGCAAAGCGCGAGAAAATACTAACGCATGCCAACGGAGGAAGATGAGTCTCGCTGCGATTCGCGGTAAAAAAATTAAAAAAGAAAACACACACACATTCGGTTTGTGTGTTATCCCACTGAGAGTGTAAAAGAAAAAAATACATGGCATAATCAGTGGAATGGCCACACGCTTTCGCCGAACACACTTTGGAATGTACAAACTGTCCTTGAATTTTTTTCTTTCTATCTATCTATCTATCTATCTATCTATCTATCTATCTATCTATCTATCTATCTATCTATCTATCTATCTATCTATCTGTCTATCTGTCTGTCTGTCTGTCTACCGCCTACGTCTGGGTGCTCTGGTGATCGCCTCCGTAACGTGGAATACACCAAAAATATATGGGAGGGTTAGAGGATTTGACGAATGCGACTGTCTGGTCATGCTATAGATAACGTTCATGTGACGTACGTCGTCAAGCGCTTCGTCCGGACAGTGTGGCACATACCCGTATACCACAGGCCGCAGTTAACGTCACTTGTGGTTCCAGTGTTGGCTTCTGTATCGAGGCACCGCCCTATATCACTGACGAGACGCCTCAGCAAATTCTCCGAAGAAATGATAAACCGCCGCCTTTCACATTTTCTGGAATCGAACATGCTGCTTCAGCCATATCAGTGCGGGTTTCGAGAGGGTCGATAGATGATTAACAATGTTTTACGTATCTAGGCACACATTCCTGATGCTTTTGCTCACAAGCAACATTTCCTTTCCGTATTACTTGACATAGAGAAGGCGTACGACACTGCCTCGTGGCTTAAAATTTTCAGGGACCTGTCACACTTCGGTGTACGAGGCAGGATGTTCAATATTTTTAAAGTTACTTGTCGAACAGCACATTTTGTGTTCGAGTGGGCAATGTGCTATCACAAACATTTGTGCAGGAAACGTTACTCCCTCAGGTAGGGGATGCTCATTTGTACGCTTTTTATTGTTACGGTGACATCCCTGTGTCTTCGTATCCCACCCAGAATGTGTTGTTGCTGATATCTTCATGACCTATAGATAGGCTTCAAATCGTGCAATCTTAGAATGTGTGAGTGACACGTCCAGCCCGGTTCAGCCCGGTCCCAAAGGTGCTAATTCACATTTGACTCACCATTAGTTCTTTTAACACTCGGTTCAGTGTTTATTCGGAGTTGATTCAATCTAACTCAATTAAACATTTGATACTCTGTTGTTCTAACGTCCATTCACTTATAAGCATTTGCTACAGTACACATTTAAATTCACATTTGGTTCACGCAAAGTTCATTGACTTGCATTCACATGTTATTCACAACACATTGACCTGATTCTTTCTAATCGCATTAATTCACATTTGAGTCACTTGATGCGCTAAAACCGCGTGTAATTATTCGGCGTATCTTATTCCACGAAGGACACCCCCCCCTCCTCAAAACACACACAATGCTACTGGCACCCCACCCCGTGTCTCAGTGCCTTCGGGATCAACAACACAGGACTTTGAGTCCCATTCATCTGGCGCCGCCAGTTGGCGGAGAGCCATTCTACAATATATGGAAACGACGTTCCGGCATATGAAACGCAACTTTACTGAACAGAATATTGTCAATTTTTTATCAGTCGCTAGATGGAGCGATGGCACATTGAACATCATGTGCAGTTGCCTGTAGTCTCTGAAATAAAAAAAGAAAAAAACAACTTTGAACTACATTGGTTGGAAAATAATCGCCGTTCACACATTTCAATAAGTTGACACTTAGATTCACGAAGCGAATCAAAATTATCTCACAACCATGACGTTCTGGCTGGTATTACTACTGAAATATAAACAAACCCTAATAACAAGAAATTGTTTTTTCCATGCGATATGAAATAAAAGAAAACAGACCCTCAGTATTGTGCATTAGGCCGATATCATGGTTATCGAAACAACTTACGGCCTTCACTACCCCGTCATGCTAATAGGAGACACTCGTACTAATATCCTTGATTCTACTGACAGACTTTTGAGGAGGCATTGTGTAGCACTTTCTGGGATCCTTAGCACTGTGCTGTTGAGGTTTATGATATACGGAATAATTAATTTTGCCGTAATGAAATCGCGACATCTGCTGCCTCAATCTCAGAAGGATATTCAAGTATTAGAGTTCTTCTGAAGGCAACAGTCCCAATGCGCGCTGCCCTTTGAGAAAAAACTTACAGAGTGACATTACGCTTAACACAGTTTTTTTTATTGCTAAGCTCATTATATTTAAACACTGTTCTTCTATTGGATTTTGTTCTTCTTAGCATTGTTGCGTGAAGGGATAAAGGCTTCTTTGAAGTCGGATTACAATGTACACCCGGCGGCAAAAATTTTGCGCGACATGGGCGCGACTGCAAACGCGAATTGTTGCTCTGTTAGTTCCTGATGCTCTCAAGGGATGAGGCCAAGTGGAAAAAGTGACTTTTTTTTCCAAAATGTCTTTTTTTTTTGGTTTTTGGTCATGTTAAGCGCGCAATGTATTGCTCGTCATGTTGCTGCAAAAAGTTTCTGTCTACGCAGGCTTTTTTTTCAAAACATACAAGCGAAAATCTGAGAACACCCATCACCTACGAAACCGCAACTGAAAGTGCCAGTTGTGTGTAAATCATAAGATTAGCTTTATTTGTAGTATTTTGTTAGCTATTTAGCAATCATATCAAGTCTGAACATGTAATAATGCTCTAAAAACGTTGTCAACAAAACATTTTTGTTCATAAAAGTCATAAACTTCTCACCAGGTGAACGCATAACGTGGTACATGTGTTGATCACACTCAACGTCATGTTGCTGCAAAAAAGTTTCTGTCTACGCAGGCTTTTTTTTCAAAACATACAAGCGAAAATCTGAGAACACCCATCACCTACGAAACCGCAACTGAAAGTGCCAGTTGTGTGTAAATCATAAGATTAGCTTTATTTGTAGTATTTTGTTAGCTATTTAGCAATCATATCAAGTCTGAACATGTGATAATGCTCTAAAAACGTTGTCAACAAAACATTTTTGTTCATAAAAGTCATAAACTTCTCACCAGGTGAACGCATAACGTGGTACATGTGTTGATCACACTCAAGGACAGGTACGTTAGCTTGTAAACGATCAAATTTGCTTTGAGGCTGTGTGTCATTTCAATAGTGGAAACAAAAGCTCATTTAGTTTTTTAAGCAAATTCGGATTGATCCTGGCCTCTACACTGCAAAAGCTTGCATCACAAATGATCAGCACCGCAGCGCGAAAGCGTCCCGTCATGGCACTGATGCTGCAATACAAGCTAGAAAAAAAATTGAGTTGCCGCTCGAGCAAAGGCACACAATAGGAAGGTCCACGATGAAACTGGCTACAAGTATTGAGAATTTCTGCTATCTAGATCACCTTGTGTAAGCGCTGCATCTGTTTCAAATCTTTTTTGTTTATTTTCTCAGAACTTATATTTCTGGCATTTTTCCGTACGCGAACAGTGATAACCCTGTTGCTAATAAAGATTCTTCATTAAAACTTGGCACACTTCCTTATCACCTTAGTAGGCGTTCAATGAACCTCAATAAGCAAAATCGTGATTTATTATGGCTGCCTGTTATACGAAGGTGCCCCTACTGCAAGTGCATACTTTTTTCGTTATTTTATCACTATGTTTTCAATATTCATCCGATCTCATTTGTTTTGGTTCATTGCACAGGCCAAAGCCTCTTTTCTGTCCCAGCAAAAAATAAATCTTTTTTAGTGAGCGGTATTCGAGTTAGGAGTGTTGGCGTAAGGCCCACTTTTAATGACATTTTTAATTATGAAAAATGAACAAAACATAGGACCTCCTTTAAAATGCTCACATCTACCTAAAAAGATGTGTCTTATATTGTGCGCTAATAATGTTCAGTAATTGTCGCTTTAAAAAAATTTTTAGACACTTGGTTTCATACCATGTAACTGCACAGTTCGCAATATCTACTAATGGCTGCAGCGCTATATTGGCAGGTTCTGTTTCCAGACAACGAAGATAAATAGACATCGAAAACATCGCGTACCGCATAAGTGTGCTTGACGGTGTACAAACGTTTCTTGAATTTGCGAGAAATCGATAACCGATGTGCACCTGAATTCTGATAGTTGGCAAATGAAAGAAAAAAATGTCATGTATACTTCAGCATCATGTCCCCAAGAAAAAGCGTGCTAGGTCAGGTTGCACGAATTTCGTCGAAAAAGCGTGTTACGTTTAAACGTATAACGCATATGTGATGGCTAGTAGGAATTCGGAGGCTCGCTTTTTGTGAGCCGCTTTTCTTCGTAGGATTTTGTGCGTAGTGGGTCGACGCGAAACCATTCTGCATGCAATGCATGAAAGCGCACAACCGGCATCAGCGTGCAGCTCATGTTTCAATTGTTTTAAAATATCCGACCAACTGCTCTATTTCATCGCACTTATTTTCCGCTTGCAACATATGTGAGAAGAAGACTTTGATTTTCGGGCTAGGTACAGCGTGGATGATTGCATAATTTACTGGCTGCACACCTCGGCACTCTTCGCCTGTAAACAAACGGAAAGTGCTAAGAAATATGCAAGGAAGCACGCCGAACTAAGTCCGCAAATGTAGTGCGCAAGCAACTGAACAACACGTTGCAGAGAAAAATACTCTTACGAATAAAAGTTTGGTACATCCCACGCCTTTTCGGAATCACTTCCATGCGAGTCAGCTGGCCAGTGATAGTCTGTGCTGCACTTTTGGCTTTGAGGCAAGTGTAAGGATCGTCGACTACATTGGCGTTTAAAAACTAACTTATGGTTTGACGTAACGTCAGCACTCAGGTTAGAACTCAGACATCAGTATTATCAAAGTGCACATTATGGTGTGATGATGTGAATATCATACGTAACTATCGTTAGCACAGTCCTCCAGGGACGAGTGACGTTTTAATATAGCCTTCTGAATCATACGATTACAAACATGTTTACTAGACTCCGCGACTTTTCTTAGCAGCACTGCGGAAGGTACAGAAACGAAGTGCATGCATGCTTCAGCGCCAGAAAATCGCTCTTATGGT
Organism: Rhipicephalus appendiculatus; assembly: GCA_030522465.1. Lineage (NCBI taxonomy): Eukaryota > Metazoa > Arthropoda > Arachnida > Ixodida > Ixodidae > Rhipicephalus > Rhipicephalus appendiculatus. The sequence goes on from JALIZH010015782.1 coordinate 52,014, forward strand.
TACCAACAGTGTCTCATTTTGCCTTGTTGAAATAAATGCTGTTTTATATATTGAAAACTTTCCGAAGCCGCAAGACAAAAAGGCCGTGAGACGATTCCTGGGACTCTGTGCCTACTACAGACGCTTCGTCGAAAACTTTGCTAAGATCGCTGAACCTTTGACACGGCTAACAAAAGAAAGTGTACCTTTCGCCTGGCGGGAAGAACAAGAAGAAGCTTTCACAGAGTTGCGACGCCGTTTGCAGTCTCCTCCTATACTTGCCCATTTTGATGAAGACGCCGACAAAGACGTCCATACCGACGCGAGTAACGTTGGTCTCGGCGCCATCCTTATTCAATGGCAGAATGGAGAAGAAAAAAGTTATCGCTTACGCGAGCCGCACTCTATCGAATGCTGAGTCCAATTACTCAGCGACAGAGAAAGAATGTCTCGCAGTTATATGGGCGATCAGCAAGTTCCGACCGTACCTGTACGGGAGACCGTTTCGAGCGATCAGCGATCATCATTCGTTGTGTTGGCTGGCGAACATCAAGGACCCTTCAGGAAGACTTGCTAGATGGAGCCTGCGTCTGCAGGAACATGACATCACCGTCGTCTACAAGTCGGGTCACAAGCACAACGACGCGGATTGCCTGTCACGTGCACCTGTAGAGTCTTCATCATCTGATCAAGAACAAGATTTCCCATTTCTTGGAGCTCTGAATGGGTCCGACATGGCTCGTCATCAGCGATTGGACCCGGAGCTACTCCCGCTTATCCAGTACTTGGAAGGCCAGCAAATTAAGGTACCACGAGTTTTCGTCCGTGGATTGTCCTCCTATGTTCTCAGGAATAACGTCCTCTACAAGCGAAACTTCGAACACAGCGGCGAGACGTTCCTGCTTCTCGTACCAGCATCACTGAGAGCAGAGATCTTAGAAGCGTGTCATGATGACCCATCGGCTGGCCATTTAGGTATTAGTCGGACTTTAGCAAGAATCCGCCAGAAGTATTATTGGCCTAAATTAATGGATTCGGTGCACCACTATGTCAAGTCATGCCGGGATTGTCAAAGACGCAAAATACCACCATCGAAACCAGCGGGCCTATTGAAACCCATAGAGCCACCAAAGGGGCCATTTCAGCAAGTGGGAATGGATTTACTTGGTCCATTTCCTGTTTCATCATCGGGAAAGCGCTGGATCGTTGTGGCAACAGACTACATGACCCGTTATGCTGAGACCTCACCTCTCGTAAAAGGAGCCGCGAATGAGGTAGCTCAGTTTTTCGTTACACAGATCGTGCTACGACATGGTGCACCGAAGGTTATCATTACTGACAAGGGAACAGCGTTTACTGCCCGTTTGATGCAGTCTGTAATGAAACTCACGCATACCGACCACAGAAGAACTACGGCATACCATCCGCAAACAAACGGATTAACCGAAAGGCTGAATAGAACGCTCGCTGACATGATCTCCATGTATGTGGACGTGGAACATCGGACATGGGACATCATTTTGCCTTATGCTACATTTGCATACAATACCGCAGTACAAGAGACGACACACTTCACACCATTTCAACTTGTTTATGGCCGGACGGTAACAACGACCTTAGACGCGATGTTACCTGTCAACGATTCGAATGCGAGTGACCCGGACATCAGCGATTACATAGAAAGGGCAGAAGAGGCACGGCAGTTGGCAAGACACCGTATCATTCAACAGCAGGGCGCCGACGCAAGTCGATATAATCTGAGGCGAAGAGACGTACAGTACAACCCCGGAGACAAAGTGTGGGTGTGGACGCCAGTACGTGTGCCTGGCCTATCTGAAAAGCTGATGCGGCGCTATTTCGGCCCTTACAAGGTACTTCGCCGATTAAGCACTTTAAATTACGAAGTAATCCCTGAGGGTCAAGTGTGCGCAACGCGACGCAGGAATCACCCAGAAGTCATACATGTAGTACGAATGAAACCGTACTACGAAAGGCACTGAAACAGAGAAACGCATCGGGACGATGCGTTTCGGGAGGGGGACTAATGCCGCAAGTTGTTCGACACCCTCTGAAGTCACACGCCGCTTCCTGCTTTTGTGAATTCCGCCACACCCACTGTCAAGCAAAGCGCGCCATGCAACGCTGGACTGCGCATGTCACGACCGAACGCGCTGGGAAAAAGAAGACTGGCGGCTCGAAGGAGCGGCACGCGACGACGCGGCAAGAAGAAGAGGCCAACGAAGTTCGGAAGGGCTAGCGTGGAACAACCCTTGCGAAAAGCTGTGTGTGTTGAGTTGACGGGCACAAGTTCGCCCTAAATAAATAGTTGTTTAGCAGCAAGCGCTGTATTTGTTCGCTACAATATTATGAGACTGAAACAGTCGTGTAGAGTCGTCGGCAAAATACAGTTGTTGTTCACTTTCCAATTCTTAGGCAGCGCCACTTTATTAGCATGCCCATTTTCCGAAGTAAACATGGCGCCCATGACGTATGGGTTGGTGTGCGCCCGAAGATGCGCTAATCCATTCTCCAAGAATCTTATACTCGTAATATCACGCTAAATGCACACTTAACCATCGAAATGTTTTCTCTATTCACATTTTTCAAGTATATAGTTTTCTAAAGGTGTTAACGATGCCAGCGAGTAAAACCGAAATCAGCCGCAAGCTGCCGTACTACTTTCGGAGTGACACGAATGTGCAGAAGCCCTGTCACTGTAGCATTCGCTCCAATGTCAAGATAAATTGTAGCCTAGTATAGACTGCTATACAAGAGAACAGTGAAACCATATGTGACGTTAACCGGACATGACGCCTTTATCACAGGAAACCGTCTGTAATGCTTACTGCTTTGTCACAAATTTAGATATCCAGCACTGCCACCACAAATGACGTTGCACTACCGTGCGCCTGCATAGGTTTTTTTTCCAGAGCAGGTTCAAGACCTGGAATGCTCTGTAGTAGCACACCTGATCACCACGCAGAATCCTCGGGTTCGTATTCCGCCCAGATAGTGAATTTTATTCTTTACATTCATCGGGGAGACGGTGCCGATGTCCGTTTTCTTCAAGAACTCACATTTAAATTACCAATGTCTGTCCTCGCCGTTCCTGTGCAGATTCCACTATTAATCAGCTCTGGCGCATACGTGGATTCCGCGGTCCGTTTTATGCGGGTATGTGCCACAAGTGTCTGAAGAAAAAGGTTTGACGACGTACGGGACGAGATTTTCACGTCATTGATGTCATGACAAGACTGCCTAATTGTCAAATCCTCTTACCCTCCTAAAGCATTGTTGGTCTACACCAAGTTAACGAGGCGATCCCGATAGCAACCTGATGTAGGAGAATAGATAGATGGATGAATAGATAGATAGATAGATAGATAGATAGATAGATAGATAGATAGATAGATAGATAGATAGATAGATAGATAGATAGATAGATAGATAGATAGATAGATAGATAGATAGATAGATAGATAGTGAGCCGTCAGCATCTCGAAGAAGACGACGAAATTGCGGCGCTCACCTCCAACATGCGGAGCACCTGAGGCAGAACGTCGTCTTCTCGCCATTGATAGATAGATCATATATAGATATAGCATAAATATAATATGGGGGGAAGACATGAGGCGTTTGCTTGCTAACATATTTTATTTATGCTTACCCTGATATAAACTTCACAATGTGTGCTCACCCGGGTATTGTACAGGATGTGGAAGTAGTTGACAAGATCCGATGCAGTGACCATAGAATGGCAAGATCTCGAATTGGCCCAGACTTGAGGAAGGAACGGCAGAAACTGATACGCAAGAAGCCGATTAATGAACTAGCTCTGAGAGGGAAAGTACAGGAATTCAGAGTTTCACTTCAGAACAGAAACGCGGATCTAACCGAGGAAACCGACCTTAGCGTTGACGCAATGAATGATAATCTGACTTGTGTCATTAAGGAGTGTGCAATGGAAATCGGGGGGTACAGTCGTTAGACAGGACCCTGGTAAGCAATCCCAGGAGACGAAAAACCTCATTCATAAACGTCAAACCATGAAAGCCTCAAATGCAATAGACAAAATAGAACTGGTGGAGCTTTCGAAGTTAATCAATAGGCGTAAAGTAGCCGGCATAAGAAGGTATTATATGGTAAGAATTGAGCGTGCTCTAAAAAACAGAAGAAGCCTCAAAGCTGTGAACACAAAATTGTGCATAGGCAAAAATCAGATGTATGCATTAAGGGACAACGAAGGCAAAGTCACTACCAATGTGGATAGAATACTTGAGGTAGCGGAGGAGTTCTACAGATATCTCTACAGTAGCCGAGACAATCAGGATGATAGCGTAAGAAGCATTAATAGCGCAGAGCAATCTGACATCTCACGAGTATTGAGAGTAGAAGTAAAGAAAGCCCTAGAGGGAATGCAAAGAGGCAAAGCCGCTGGTGAGGATCAGGTAACATCAGACCTGTTGAAAGACGGTGGAGAGATTGTGTTAGAAAAACTGGCCACCCTATATACGAAATGTCTCTTGACGAGGAGGATACGAGAATCTTGGAAGAATGCCAACATCAACTTAATCTATAACAAAGGAGGTGTCAAGGTCTTGAAAAATTACAGGCCCATCAGCTTACTGTCCGTTGTCAACAAGCTATTTACAAAAATAACTGCTAATAAAATTAACACGACATTAGAGTTCAATCAACCAAAGGACCAGAAAGGATTTCGTGTAGGCATCTCAACAATAGACCATATTCATAATATCAATCAGGTGATAGATAAATGCGCGGAATACAATCAACCCGTATACATAGCCTCCACAGATTACGAGAAGGCATTTGATTCCGTGGAGACACCAGCAGTCATACAGGCACTGCGGAATCAGGGCATCGAAGAAACCTATATAAACATAATGGAAGAAATCTACAGCGGATCCACAGCCACCATAGTTTTCGATAAAGAAAGCGACAGAATCACAATAAAGAACGGCGTACGGCAGGGAGACACGATCTCTCCATTGCTATTCACCGCGTTCTTACAGGAGGTTTTTAGGGCCCTAGATTGGGAAGAGTTAGGGGTTAGAGTTAATGGAGAGTATCTTAGTAACCTGCGATTCGCAGGTGACATTGCATTGTAGAGTAACTCAGGAGACGAACTACAGCTCATGATTACTGAACTGGATACGGTAAGCAGAGTAGGTCTGAAAATTAATATGCATAAAACTAAAGTAATGTGGAACAATCTGGGCAGAAAACAGCGCTTTGCGACAGGTGGCGAGACACTGAAACTTGTAAAGGAGTGCGTCTACTTAGAACAGGTAGTAACCGCGCAGCCGAACCATGAGAGTGAAATAACTAGAAGAATAAGGATGGGATGGGGCTCATTGGGCAAGCATTATCAAATCATGAATGGTAGTCTACCACTATCCCTCAAGGGGAAGGTACATAACAGCTGCATCTTACCGGTACTTACCTACGGAGAAAACCTGGAGTCTTACAAAGAGGGTTCAACTTAAATTGAGGACGACGCAGCGAGCGATGGAAAAGAAAATGATAGGTGTAACCTTAAGAAACAGGAAGAGAGCAGAGTGGGTCAGGGAACAAACGGGGGTTAAGGATATCATAGTTGAAATCAAGAAGAAGAAATGTATATGGGCCGGGCACGTAGCACGTCGGCAGGATAACCGCTGGTCATTAAGGGTAACTGACTGGATTCCAAGAGATGGCAAACGCGTGAGGGGGAGACAGAAAATTAGGTGGGTAGATGAGATTAAGAAGTTTGCAGGTATAACGTGGCCGCAGAAAACATAGGACCGGGTTGATTGGCGGAACATGAAAGAGGCATTTGCCCTGCAGTGGACGTAGTCAGGCTGATGATGATAATGACCCTGATATAAACGATCACAGACGCTGTCGCTGTTGCCGGCGTCTTCTTCTCTCGCGCTCAGCTCGAACGTGTGGAGCAAGTGAGGCGCAATTTCGTCGTATTTTCCGAGACGCTGATGACTCGCCATAGATAGATATATAGCTAGATAGATAGTGTAGTGTCCATACATAGCGTGGGTTGCAATGTGGTAGGGCAACCCTGGACAGGCGGGAAGCCAGGAAGATGGCTGCTAGGTAGTGTCAAATAAAGCTGTGTGCGTTCCCGGCTCAATCCTTACTCTGTCGTGTTAGCGAAACTACAGTACGTTACAATGGCGACGAAGGTGCGTCGGAACTACGTGAAGGCTGCTACGCAAGGATTTTGAAGGAAATGAAGCTGCCAGCTAACAACGACCAAACCTCTACTTTGCGGCATGGAGCACAGCATGCTGCCCACGTTTCCTTTCTTCGACGCGTGTGCCACTGATGCCAATAACGTCGGCACCGAGTGGTTGAAGTTGGTGAAATGGTTCGAAAATTTCATCGTAGCCTGCGGCATCACAGACGACGCCCGAAAGACGGCTCTTCTACTGCACTACGTGGAGGAAGACGTTTATGACACCTACTGCGTGCTACCTGATCTTCCCGAGGGCCGCAGCAGCATCTGTCGTTTCAAGCACCGATGACGCAACCCCTCTCTGCACCGCAACACGCAGGAAACTCGATGACTACATCGCACCGCGAGTAAACACTACGTTCGAGGTTTACCGTTTCCGTCAAGCTAAGCCACTAGAAAACGAGTCACTCGATGCATTCTACGCCAGACTACGCCAGCTCGTGAAGCACTGTGCCTTCGTCGATGCTGACACCGAAATCAAGAATCAAATATTGCTGTCTACATCGTCAACACGTCTACGCCGGTATGCCATGCAGCACGACCTCGACTTGCGAGGAATTCTCAAACAAGCCAGGTTGTTCGAAGAGGTTGAACACAACATCTCCGTGATGAAGCAAGTGCATCAGTAGAGTAAAGAAAACGGAGCGTCTCCACTTGCAGTAAATCCCAAGCAAAATTCACGAAACGACCTCATCAATCGAAGCACCACGGGAAAGCCCCGTCACAGTCTCGTGAGCCTCCGCGCCATCAACGAGCAGACGCGACATGCTACCACTGCGGAAATTCCTGGCCTCACAGTGAAGGACGCTCCAGTTGCCCCGCCTGTGGCAAAAAAGTGCAGTAATATTCACAAGATGGGCCACTTCGCTCGCGTGTGTCGTTCAGCACAAAAAACCATTCACACAGTCGTGCAAGACAACAGCGGTACTGACAGTGATGAACACGTTTTTATGACTTCCTGTCGCTGTCAGGCAGTTACCACATCTCCACAGGTGGACGTCAAAGTCGATGGTGAGACTGTCCATTTCACAATTGACACTGGTGCTACTGTGTCTGTTGTCAGTACAAATAGCTTGAAAAATCGCTCGGGCAAGGGAGCACTGACCAAGACATCAATGACCTACAGGGAGCGCAGTAGCAACGAGGACATCTATGTTGTGTCTGGGAACTGCACACCGTTGCTCAGCTTCTCTGCTGCATATCGTCTAGGACTAGTCCCTATCACATACAATCTGGAAGAGACTGCAAACAGATTGGATACAAGAGTGGACCTACCCAAATCTGTTCAATGGTGTTGGCTGTCTTAGGGACTTCCAAGTGCATCTTCATGTGAACCCCTTTGTTCAACAAGTAGCACAACCTTACAGACGCATCCCCTTTTCCATGCAAAAACCCCTAGAAGAAGTTTCAAAGGCTGGAGTTTCTCGGCATTATCGAGAAGGCTGAAGGACCAATCCCTTGGATATCTCCATTTGTGCCAGTGCCGAAACCACATGACCCTGAACATATTCGAGTGTTTGTCGACATGCGCTGTGCCAATGAGGCCATCCAACGTGAGAGACACGTCACACCATTGGTGGATGGTATCCTTGTTGCTTTAAACGGCTCTGTCTTATTCTCCAAGCTTTATCTGAAAGGCTGATACCACCAGCTCAAATTCGATGCATCGTCTCGTGAGATCACCACTTTTTCTACACGTGCAGGACTGTTCAGATACAAGAGACTCAACTTCGGAATCAACTCAGCAGCTGAAGTGTTCCAGGACACCATACGACAGGTTCTAGCCAACATTCCCAACGTACTCAATGTAAGGGATGACATCCCGGTGTATGGAAAGACTAAGAGAGAGCATGATGAAGGTTTGAGGGCCACACTAGCATGCCTAATCGCAAGTGGTCTCACATTGAATGACAAAAAAATGCCCCCCACGTCCCCGAAGGGAATCCTGAGGACATGCGAATGCATTTCTTGCGCCGAGAGTACACGACGTAGTAATTTTAATGGCGTAAATTCGCCTTCACCGACTTCTGCCATCGCCTTGAGAGGCGCCCAGCAAGCGAAAGGTCGAGAGTGAGGCGCGAGCGGACGGGAGAGTGGGGCGCAGAGGAGAGAGAGCGAACGGTGAGAGAAGGAGCCGCGAAGCACTGCACCTACCCTCTCCTACACTCTCTCGCACCACATGCTCCGGTTGCTAGGGGCGAGGATAAGCGCGCGCGCCCGCAGCTGTTGCTATTGGAGAGGGAGTGAGAGCGGAGAGATAACTCCCTCTCCGCGGACGCCGCCGCCTGACATAGCCCGACTAAGAAATGCATTCGCATTTAAAAGTGCAAGTTCTACCAAGAGGAACTCACTTTTTTCGGGCACGTGTTCTTAAGCAAAGGCGTGCAACCAGACCCTGCCAAGGTATCTGCAGTCTTTGGCGCATGACCACCCACCAGTGCCAGTGAATAGCCTCCTTGGTCTTGTAACGTACAGCGGTCGATTCATAGCAAACCATCCCCACCTCACCCAACCACTCAGAAAACTCACCGCCAAAGGTGTGCGCTGGTGTTTGACAGACGAACTGCAAAACACCCTGGACGAACTGAAGAGAAAGCTTTCCGAACCCACAGCTTTCGCTTATTTCGACCCACGAAAGGACATCACGCTCATTGTGGATGCTGTCCCTCATGACCTTGGTGCTATTCTCACACAGACATCCGGAAGTGAAACCAGAGTTGTAGCATACGGGAGTCATGCTCTTTCTCTTGTGGAAGCTCGTTACTCTCAAATTGAATGAGAAAAGCTAGCAGTTGTATGGGGAATCGAGCATTTCCACGTCTACCTGTATGGGACAACGTTCCTTCTATTGACAGACCACAAGCCACTGGTCAGCATTCTCCGCAACCCGAGCTCTCTGCCTTCAGCATGGCTAGAGCGTTTGGCACTCCGAATTCAACAATACACCTTTGAAGTCCAACATACCAGTGGTCCAAGCAACCCATCTATCTCTCTCGGCACCCAGTAAATTCCTTGGAACAGTTTCGGTGCATGGAGTCTTTCGCTGAGAGAGAGAGAGACGCAACATTTATTTTAAAAAAAGTGGTTCATCGCGGGTGGGGCCCTTCTTCCAACGCTCCACTGGCTATAGCGGAAGAATATGTGAACTTTGTTGTGTCTCATAGTCTGTCTCACGCTATGAATGTAGGAGAGGTAACCAGAGCGACGCTGGCTGGCCCTGTGCTCGAGCAAGCCCTCAAGTTACCCCAGCATTGCAAACACTGGAAGAGCACAACTCTACAGCCTTTCCATCATGTTGCAACAGAGCTTGCAGTCTCTAAAGAAGGCTTTGTGTTAAGAGGCACTCATATGGTACTGCCGGCAACGCTTCACGCACGAGCTGTGCACCTTGCACGTAGAGGCCACCAAGGTATTCTCAAGACAAAACAGCTCTCGCGTGGGAGGGCGTGGTTGCCGGGGTAGACTCTCTGGTGGACCAGACAGTAAAAAGCTGCCTTGCATGCCAAGCTAACACGCCGGTTCACCAGCGAGATCCTATGTCAATCCAGGAACTGCCTCGAGACTCATGGACAGAACTGTCGGTAGATTTTGCTGGCCCTTTCCCTGAGGGCAAGTACGCCATGGCAGTTGTGGATGACTTCTCCAAGTACCCAGTCGTCAGCAACCTACACACGCTTGCAGCACCTACGGTCACCAAGCAACTGCGCACTATCTTTGCTCAGTTTGGCTGTCCAGAACTCGTAAAGTCAGACAATGGCTCACCCTTTCAGAGTGATCAATTTGCCGTAACGCAAGCTTTTTCAAAGATGCGAGCACCATTCAAGTGAAGCAACACCAGAGCCAGACCGACAAGCCGGATCTGGAAGATGCAGTGGTGCCAAGCCATGGTGCTGCTCTTCCTGACCAAGGCATACCTTCATCTCTCAAGACTGCCCCCCCAGCGGTATCCTCAACGAACCCGGCGACGAGGTGGGCGCCTGAAAGACTTTGTATTGTGTGTTCAAAAGTGAACATGTAATTTTATTTTTCCTAGGGGGATGGTGTAGTGTCCATACATAGCGTGTGTTGAAGTGTGGTAAGACAACCCTGGACCGGCGGGAAGCGAGGAAGATGGCTGCTAAGTAGTGTCAAATAACGTTGTGTGCGTTCCCGGCTCAATTTGCCTTAATCTGTCTTGTCAGTGAAACTACTGTACGCCACAGACGGATAGATAGATAGATATAAATATTCAAAGTGCCCTTGATTCACTACGTTTAATATTCGCGAGCTCGGCCTTCATTATTATGGCCACCTGTACACCGAAGAGCTCTTAAGCGGGTATATATATATATATATATATATATATATATATATATATATATATATATATATATATATATATATATATATATACGGCAACCAAAGGCAACCACTCCATATATATATATATATATATATATATATATATATATATATATATATATATATATACAACAATGATGGGATAACACAGGACCCGGAAGTAGCAGTTCAAAAAAATATATCAAGCACGTAGGAAAAAAATTGTTCTGGGAAGGACTGACGTTTCGGCCGCGGGACCGGCCTTCGTCGGAGTGCATTTCGTCGGCGTGCACTTCGTCGGCGTGCACTTCGTCGCCCGCGGGACCGGCCTCCGACGAAGGCCGGTCCCGCGGCCGAAAATGTCAGTCCTTCCGAGAACAATTTTTTTCCTACGTGCTTGATATATTTTTTTGAACTATATATATATATATATATATATATATATATATATATATATATATATATATATATATATATATATATATATATTACCCTTAGTTTATGCGCAATAAGTTGTATAAAGAACGTATGGAGCACTTACCGAGGGAGCAAACTGGAAGTGGCGCCGAGACTGGTACAATATGTGTGTAATATTCAGGGTGAAAGAAATCAGATCACAGGCTCCAGATAGGACGAAGAAAGTTAAATATGAGAGAAATATGCTATATGACAGAACAGGCCTACCAAGCTGGAAGATTATGCCAAGAATTTAAAATTTCATCAAGTAGCCCTGAGGATACAGAACTTCTTGGCGGCAGCTGCTTCGTAGACGCGGCCCAGTATGCCAACAGCACTAGTTTTGCAGCAGTGTCGATCAACCACAGGGGTTCGACCGTTAACGCCGCTTCGGTACGATGCTCGTCGCCGCGTGCGGCCGAGCAAGTGGCCATTGCCTTGGCCCTTCTGGATGACAAACATGAACATATATTAAGCGACTCTAGGCAGCCATCCGCGCCTTCAGCGTTGGCGCCGTGTGTAAGGAAGCCTGTCGCATACTGGAGGGTAAAAGCATCACCACCCACACTCTCACGTGGTTCCCCGCTCACATGGGATCCATCAGGGGAGGCCCCACAAACCTGAACGAGCTGGCCCACTCCAAGGCGCGAGGTCTCGCTTTCCGCGACCATGGAGAACTCCCCCCACCGGCCCGCAGTTGTGGAGAATAGAGATCATCCGACCACTTATAACGAAATTGCACAGCACTTCTATCTCGGCAGGAGAGACTTTCCCCTTCCTAACAAGAAATTAAATCGAGCGCAGGCATTGACTCTCAGGTTACTGAGAGTCAATGCCTGCCCGGCTTTATTACATAAAATTTATCCCGAAATTTATACTAATAGCTCCTGCAGGCACTGCAACGAATTCACTAGCCTAAACCACATGCTCTGGCGTTGCCCCTCGTTACGGGGCACCGACGAATCCAACGAACACAAGTGGCTATCCGCTATCAAGAGCCCCGATGTCGGAGCTCAACTCTGGGCTGTCCAGAGGGCCCACGATGCGGCGGTCCGCTCCCAACGTGGGAGCGGCCCGCTGCGCGTTGAGTCGTGCACCTCAGGATTCACAATAAAGTTTTGCATCCATCCATTCATCAAGTAGCCCTTTGCACCTGACCTTCGAGTTATTTTCAACTGAATGCGCTTTAAAGGGCCCCTCTCCAGCCCCTAAATATACAAAAAAAAAAACAAGCGCATTATTCTCCCCTGGCGTTTCTCGTCTTTCTTGCACTCTTTCGTGACGCAGACAGAGATTCCCGTGACGTACATAGTGTACATGCTCTCGTTTGGTCCATATACGCGAAATATCAGATGTGAATTGTATCCTGCAGGGCTTTGCCATGGAGCCGCCCATCCGTTTCTGTATCGCATTACTATCGTGTGCGATCAACTGATTTCACTTCATTTTGTGTGTTTCCGGCTGCGAAAGCTTCGATAACAGGGTGTAGCCGAGCAGCGCGAAATCTTGATAGGCTCGAGCGCTTAGTGCTGACATTGTTGAGGTGCTTTTAAGAAATAAGTGGCGAGGAGGATATATCGCCTGTAGGAAGGGTAGCGAAGGCGAGGAGAGAACAACTCCCTCGCTTTGAACGGAGGGGCCCTTTAAGTTTACGAAAGCGAGTGAAAAATTAACGACAAACTACGATGACACGACGGCATTACGCTTAAAGCGTGCTTTAAGCCCAACCCGACCATACGGTGCGGGAATTACCATATGCATAACTGGAAAGGCAAACACACTGTTTCTATTCCACGAACTCAGCCTGCCTTCTGAGAAGTTCTCTCCATTTCTGAGACTTGTTACGGGAACAATATGGATTCTAACGTACTTTTATTATGTCATACATCTTTGTGGCACGAGTATTACCGTTGTAAGCACTCGATGAAAAACCAAAGTTGCAGATTTGTGCCATGACTACACCATAAATACGAGAAGACATCACGTCGCGCCAATATAAAATTAATTGCTGAATAAATATGTACTAGAGTCTTCGTGCTCTAATAAAGCTTATATGTGTATAGTGAACAGTCACAAAGTAAGAAATTTACAGTAGGCGTGTAGAGCTTAAGAAGGAGCGAAGCTGGTCGATCTTAGGAGCTCAACGTGGCCTTCCTGGCTGATGCTAGGTCTTATTCTGGCTTAGACAGAATAGAGTCTAACCAAAGCCTGTCACAAATCATGCAACAGTGTCCAAACAACAGCGCCAGAACTTAACGTGCAAACCTGACTGTGGCACACCGGTAGAAGGATGGACATTTCGTCGCTCGCACTCGGCTCGCGCCACGCCGGGCAAACTCGGCGCGGCGGCTGCGCGAAATGTCTCCGTCTTTTGGCATGGTTGGCGACGGCTGCCATTCGGCGCATGCGCAGCAAGGCGAGGTTCAATCAAGGTGGTGCGCAGCTGTGGCTTGGTTATGGATAAGCAACGGCCTGCAGGGTTTTTGCGGCTTCCCGTAGTGTTATCTTGAGTTTTAAGAGCTTTGCTCTTAAAAAACTAAGCGTCTTCGTTTTGCGGACACGGACAAAATAGTGAAGCTGGTGGCCTTCCCTTCATCACGCTATCACATTTCTTTTTGCACTCTGGGACGCCCCCGGATGGTAGGAGAGGCAGATGGGTCTCTCCACGCGCCGCAGTTTAAAAGAAAAAAATATCGAAGCGCGTCGGGTTCTGCATTGTCGACACTTGCAGCGCGTTGCTCAAACACAAAGACGTAACAACTATGACAGTTGTTAGTTCACGCTGGGCCTGCGTATACCTGTGCGTTCTTTTCGAGCGTGCTTTGTGATTCAGCGGCCCGCTGCAAGTATCGAGCTGCTTGCCATTCTTCGTTTGACATTGCAATTTCTTGCTAGCGCATTCATTGCTTCGCCCTAGCGGCAAAACTGTAACATTTTTGAATTCTGATAGGCCGCGCATATTTCCGCGGCACATACCCGTTTGTTGGGCTAACTGTAGCTTTCATTTGTTGTGGACCAGTTGTGAGTAGTGGGATTTACACAATTTCTCTGGCGCATACCCGTTTATGATGCCCACCTGCATCACCACGACCCCGGACATGAAAGCCGCGACTGAGAACAGATTCGCTCGTTATAATAAGTAAACATATTCATAAGAGTGAAGAACCGAAGATGCGAGAGCCAAATGCGAAGATAAGTAGAATGCTGCACGAAGCGTCCTCTGGGTCAAAGGCAGTTTTACAAAGTATTTTCTATTGTATTCCCAAATAATCACGTATATTGTAGACGAAACAAAGCCCCTCTATCTCGTTGCTACAGGCACCTTAGTTCGCTCATAGGAAACCATGAAAAAGTGGAGGTCACCGCTTGAAAAACCTAAGGCAGGATTTCTGGATGTAGCACATCTGCAGTTTCGCTTTGTCTCGTTCTTCACAGGGTGATATACTACTGACTAAAGGGCGAAGAGATGAGGCTTGAGTTCTGAAATGTCAGCAGTCACGTATATTCCTTTTTAGTGAGAGGATATGGAAATATGGCATTTTCGCCAACACATTAGAACTCAGATATCTTGTTTTTATAGCTACGAAATTTCGAATACTTCAATGCTACGATGTGAGTTCTTTAGTTGTTTCTTTTTTTAACTTTTAAAGCCTGCCCTAAGGCATACCACGACGACATGTCATATATAAACATTTAAATTTCCTTTATTTAGATAGTCTAACCGCGGGCGGTGAAACTGACCATGATACCAGCGGTCAAGTTACCGGTGGTCGGACAGCCACGACACCTGTCACACGTAGGTAGCAAGGACGGCATAAACACTAGGCAGGGCAAGTCTACAGCAAGTGTGTTGCTGTCACGATGTGGACAGGGGCATCACAAACTGGGCACGATGCATCATAGGGCACCCGGTACTTTTGAGCCCTAGGTGTCCCGGTGACAGGCTGGGTAAGAGTAGCACCGACACGAAGCCTCCTCAACAGAACCTCTTTCAGGCGGGTGAAATAAGTTTTCGGTGATGATGAGAGATTAATTACTAAGAACCTACGTTTCACTAAATTTCGCAAAGAAACAAAACGCAATTAGAAGTATTAAAATTCAATAGAGCTTTTGTCGTTAACTATTTCCCGAAAATGCGCACGATTCGCGCTTCTTATGGGTTAGGTGCAAATGTCACGGTCCTGCTTGACTTTTTTTATTATGATGCGGCGGTAATTAACCACATCCAGACGGATGTCTTGCTACGGACAGGTGCGCATTCGTCATCATACGGAGCGGGTCATATGGCCAGTGGAGTGTTTAACACTGCATGCTTTCTGCGTAAAGCTAATTGCTGAGCGCTATTATTTTTTTACTTTGTATCTTGCGACTCACGTACGCCAACCAACGCGACACAAGTGCTCTTAGCTGCTCTGAAACATCACATTTTTCTGAACGCTTGGTTCACATGGCGCGGTGAGGTGGCCAGGTTTTCGCTCACGTCTTCAGCAACTTAATTCCCAATGTTATGTATAGAATCGTGTGACAATTTGAATGAATTATTGGGGCTATAGTAAAAATAACTCGGTGTCTACATATTTCCTTGGACACATACTGTGGTGAATGCACCATCGACTGTAGGCAACTTCAGTATATGGCCCACATGTTATCAGTGAAGGTCCTTCCAAAAGACGTCCATAATTCAATTACCCAGATTACGGTGGACGGAAAAGTGCATGCAGAATAGGGTAAAGCGGTGGTGACACCATGTAAGTGCTGGAAAGCTCTAACAAGTTGTGTTTATGCTGTGAGCAACTTAACACTCTGGCACTCAGTAATACTCTTGCAAAACAGCTCGCGTAATTAGCAATTATCTAGAAGCACTCAAAGAAAATTTCAAGATGCAACAATGACGAAAGTACAGACCTTGCGTTTCGTGATGGTAGGTTCGGAAAGGTATTGATTTTCGGTAGTACTTACAATGAAGAGTGTGGAATCCGAATTCTTTTAACCTATATATATTGGTCCAGACCGAAACAATGCACCAGTAGAATGTTCCAGGGCTGAGCTGGGTGAAATTCACCGTCTTGATAGTTCTGTATCCAGTCCTGCTACACTCAAAATCTCTGTGACCCTTCGAGAAAAAGAAAATAGCAGTTTTAGTTCGATATGCATAGCTTTGACTTCGTCTCTTCAAGCTTACGATTAGAACATTCGAGAAGTCATTTTAAATGTGCAGCATTTCTTAGCGAACTTCTGCGCCTTTGAGCATACGTATCTATCTATCTATCTATCTATCTATATATATATATATATATAATGAGAACTAACAGACAATGATGCCAAGGAAAGTATAGGGGACGTTATTAGAAGTAATTGTAATGTAAATGTGAAGAAAGAGAAGTGGACGAAGAGATAACATGCCACCGGCAGGATCCGAACCTGCGACCTTCGAATAACGCGTCCGATGCTCTACCACTGAGCTACGGTGGCTGTCATCCCCCCGTCCACTTTATAGGGTATATATGTTCATTAAACGTGGGAGCGTCAGTCAGCGCCGCCTGTTGCCATTACGGCGAGTGTGAAACACTCTTTTTGCCAGTAGGCGTCACGTAGCACGTGATCTTATTACGAGCTGGCAGCTGACTAATAATCCCTCGCATACCACCTGAAGGCAACAAGTCTGCCATAACGAGACCCTCGTTATGAACTAAGGAAAGGAGTGTGAACTTAAGGGCTCGTTTGCTTTGTTAAACACATTATTAATGAGAACTAACAGACAATGATGCCAAGGAAAGTATAGGGGGACGTTATTAGAAGTAATTGTAATGTAAATGTGAAGAAAGAGAAGTGGACGAAGAGATAACATGCCACCGGCAGGATCCGAACCTGCGACCTTCGAATAACGCGTCCGATGCTCTACCACTGAGCTACGGTGGCTGTCATCCCCCCGTCCACTTTATAGGGTATATATGTTCATTAAACGTGGGAGCGTCAGTCAGCGCCGCCTGTTGCCATTACGGCGAGTGTGAAACACTCTTTTTGCCAGTAGGCGTCACGTAGCACGTGATCTTATTACGAGCTGGCAGCTGACTAATAATCCCTCGCATACCACCTGAAGGCAACAAGTCTGCCAGAACGAGACCCTCGTTATGAACTAAGGAAAGGAGTGTGAACTTAAGGGCTCGTTTGCTTTGTTAAACACATTATTAATGAGAACTAACAGACAATGATGCCAAGGAAAGTATAGGGGACGTTATTAGAAGTAATTGTAATGTAAATGTGAAGAAAGAGAAGTGGACGAAGAGATAACATGCCACCGGCAGGATCCGAACCTGCGACCTTCGAATAACGCGTCCGATGCTCTACCACTGAGCTACGGTGGCTGTCATCCCCCCGTCCACTTTATAGGGTATATATGTTCATTAAACGTGGGAGCGTCAGTCAGCGCCGCCTGTTGCCATTACGGCGAGTGTGAAATACTCTTTTTGCCAGTAGGCGTCACGTAGCACGTGATCTTATTACGAGCTGGCAGCTGACTAATAATCCCTCGCATACCACCTGAAGGCAACAAGTCTGCCAGAACGAGCTCAGTGGTAGAGCATCGGACGCGTTATTCGAAGGTCGCAGGTTCGGATCCTGCCGGTGGCATGTTATCTCTTCGTCCACTTCTCTTTCTTCACATTTACATTACAATTACTTCTAATAACGTCCCCTATACTTTCCTTGGCATCATTGTCTGTTAGTTCTCATTAATAATGTGTTTAACAAAGCAAACGAGCCCTTAAGTTCACACTCCTTTCCTTAGTTCATAACGAGGGTCTCGTTCTGGCAGACTTGTTGCCTTCAGGTGGTATGCGAGGGATTATTAGTCAGCTGCCAGCTCGTAATAAGATCACGTGCTACGTGACGCCTACTGGCAAAAAGAGTGTTTCACACTCGCCGTAATGGCAACAGGCGGCGCTGACTGACGCTCCCACGTTTAATGAACATATATACCCTATAAAGTGGACGGGGGGGGATGACAGCCACCGTAGCTCAGTGGTAGAGCATCGGACGCGTTATTCGAAGGTCGCAGGTTCGGATTCCTGCCGGTGGCATGTTATCTCTTCGTCCACTTCTCTTTCTTCACATTTACATTACAATTACTTCTAATAACGTCCCCTATACTTTCCTTGGCATCATTGTCTGTTAGTTCTCATTAATAATGTGTTTAACAAAGCAAACGAGCCCTTAAGTTCACACTCCTTTCCTTATATATATATATATATATATATATATATATATATATATATATATATATATATATATCCCTCTGTAGTAAACCGCTTCGACAGGACAGGTAGCATCAAAAGCAACACGCTAGCTGGTGAAGGAACAACATTTTATTGCGATAGCAATTATATGGACATTCTCGGCTGGTTTTCGCCTAGCAGAGCGGGCTGTTGGGCGAGTTGGTAATTAATTACAGGGAAACTGCGCGAAAAAATCGTGGACAAAGGAAGAGACAACAGCAATGCGCCTGTGATGTTGTCTTTTTTTCGCGCAGATTCCCTGTAATGGTTTTCGCCGTCGGCGTCGCCGTCGCCGTAATGTCCCGTATATGTATATGTATCTATATATTTATAAAAGCCCCCCAAAAAAATAACTAAGAAAAATCTTTCCGACGCGCGGCATCGAACGAGGGACTTCTCGCTCCACACGACGCGGCGCTAACCGCTCAGCCACAAAAGCGCACGTCCTTGAACGTTCAAACGGCGAGCTATTTAGATACAGGGTGTTTTCAGCATTAACAGCGAGATGGCGCAAAGGGCGTGCTCGGTGGGGCTTTAGCTCGGCGCCCCGCTCATCGGGACGCGCGCGCGCTCATACGCTCATCTCCCATGCGTACTTTGCCCCGTGCGGGGTAGACGCCCGTGCGCGCGCGCGCTTATCTCGTGGTGGGGGAGAATTGTACGTCTTGGCCTTTTGCCGGAACGATTGCATTGCAGTTACCGAGCGCACGAACGTCACTTCGCTCGCTGCAGTCCCCCCCGTTTGCGAAAAGCGCACGCTTTTCAAACACAGCGAAGTAACAACTGTGACACTTGTTAGTTGGCACTCGTCTGTACCTATGAATACGTTTCGCACGTCGTTTTTGTTTGAGCAGCGCGTTAAATGACGAGCTGTGAACGTTGTTATCTTGCTCTCGTCCTGTGCGTGATGTTTTCGTGCGTCATGTGTGCGTGAGCAGCCCGCCCCACGTTTCGATCTGCTTGCCAATCGTCGCTTGGCATTCCAATTTGTTGCTATCGCATTCATTGCTTCGCCTTGTGGCGAAACTGTGACTTTTATTGCTACCGCCTCTAAAATATCTATAGCGCAGGGGTGACAGGATTTGGACCAGGGAAACAGATGATAACTCGGATAGGAGCAGGGGTGAGGAAATACGGGGCAAGAACGTGCACGCACACAGCTGGCTTGGCTGGTCCGCAGCAATGAACAACGAAGAAAAGATAACATTCCTTCCCTCTTAATTTAGAACCATTGTATCTGCTTGCGAGTACGTTTCGACCGCTTTCGAAGTGGCTGTGCAAGGTCAGTGGTCCCCATGGTAGCGTTGGCGTCAGGAACCTGCAGCGGCGGTTGAGATGAGTCAATCCGGCCCGTCGGTGGCTTTTCAGCCACGCCCTTTTCATCGTCTGCTGCTCGATTATCTAGTGCTTGCAGGGTCACTCTGGTTGCGCCAGTCGACGTGGCAGTACTAATTGTGTCAGCTCGCCGGTCCATCTTTTCACTTGCCGTGGTTTCATTAGCCGTCCTTACCTGCGTACGTTCATGCATAGGCGTGTGCACGGGGAGGGGGGCAGGGGGGTCGAAAGCGGGGGGGGGGGGGGGAGGCGAGGCCAGCCCCATACATTGACTTAATAGGAATGGTGGGGGGGGGGGGTGGCTGCGCCTCGGGAGGGGGGGCGCAAAGTCAGCCCCGTACATTGATATAATAGGGAGGGGGCGCTGCGACGAACCTTTGCCCCCCGTGAAGGGGTACCTTGCGCACTCCTATGCCTTCAGGACGGTGGCAGACCAGGTCGAGATGATGCTGCACTACTCCGGCTAGAGTTTCCACTTTTACTGTCCGGACTACGGACGTGGATTGCACGTGCCCCGCTGTCCACTTTGGTATGGTGCCATAATTCCGCACATATACACTGCTGCAAAAGAACGCTTAACTGGGCTGGTTGGTACATTATTAAGACGGGAACAAACAGCGCTGGACACGGGACGGTGAAAGAATATCAGCGCCTTCGTCTGTCATTCTTTCACCGTCTCGTGTCCAGCGCTGTTTGTTCCCGTCTTAATACACTGCTGCCTAGCAATACAGCCGAGTCGTCTGTGACTGTAACCGAAGATGTGGAGCTCGCCGGAAAACACGTGTCCAGGCGCGAACGCAGCTGGTAGCCCAGTAGCTGTTCTAACGGAGACTTTTCTTGCCTTTTGGGGGGGGGGGGGGGGGGGGCGGAGAGGGGTGCGCCTGTGATTAAACAGCCATCGCAGTAGGTTACCATCCAGTGCCCCTTCTATCATCTTGTGCAACCCGTTCTTCACAGTTCGAACCGCTCTTGCGGTGGCTACATTCCATTGAGGATGGAATGGCGCTGTCCGCAGATGCACAATATTATTCCTCCAAATGAACGTGGCGAACTCCTGGCTTGTTAATTGAGTGCCACTATCAGACCCGATGGTGCGCGGTACTCTGAACCGGCAAAACATGCTTCGCAAGCAGGGAATAGTACAAGCATGCACGTGTTCGCGTGCCTTATAGAAACCCCTTCAATCCACTTAGTATGTGTGTAAACCGTCACGAGTATCATATCACCTGCCATCCGCCCTGCAGACTCAATGTGGATCCGGGACCACCTTTCAGATGTTTTGGGCCAACTTACTGACTGGGCTGCTGCCGTCATGTGTAGGTTTTGCACGCAGTTTTTACACTGAGCCGACACGTTCTCTATGTCCCTGTTATGACAAGGCCACCAGAACAATGACCGTGCGACCGATTGCATGGACGATGAACTCTGGTGCATTTCATGTAATAGCTGTATTATCCTTCCTTGTGTCGAAGACGGTATAAGAACTCGACTTCTCTAGTATACTAACTTGTGGGCCCACGACAGTTTAAAGTTGTGGTCGAAAAACGGCAGCGGCCATTTCTCCATTCCTTTCGGAGTTCGCGGCCTCCCACGCAATATTTTCATTGGGTTGTGACATTGACGAAGGAAGCAGTCTGCGTGTTCAGGAAGAAACTTTTTGTTTGGCCGATCATGTGGCCGGGAGACGGTAAGCAAAACTGCAAGCAATACACATTGTATACACTGATAGCATGTAACAACTTCAAAGCGCAAAAAAAAAAAAGAAAAACGAGGAGATACGGTAAGGAGTGAAGGATTAAGGAGTGAAGTTGTTACATGACGTCTTACAAACTCGCCCAAGCTTCCGTGCTCCCACCCTGATAACTATGAACGGAGCGTCGACAGTCGATAATCTGATCCGCGGCAAGGCGCTTCGGCATTTATAGATGCGCCATCGAACATTCGAGTTATCGCTGGTGACATCGTTTGTTCTGGAATAAACACAGCTGTTTGCGTTCGCGTGCCCAAGCCTTACAGATGATCCTAAAATAATCTGGAATGCTGCCAGGCATTCTGGCGCACTTTGCGAAACGCAGTACAATCGGCGTCAAATGAAACAGGAACAGCGGAGCGCGTGCCGCAAGCATTACAGAAGGTATAGTGTGCGCAGTCCAGTCATCACCCTAGACAGGTCCGCGCCGCACATCCGGTCAGGCAGCACTGCACAATTCCCCTAGAGTCCGATATTTTCGCTTCTGTTCTAGTTCTGATATTCGAAACGAAGGCAACAAAAATGAAAGAAAACAAATC
This sequence comes from Rhipicephalus appendiculatus, assembly GCA_030522465.1. Lineage (NCBI taxonomy): Eukaryota > Metazoa > Arthropoda > Arachnida > Ixodida > Ixodidae > Rhipicephalus > Rhipicephalus appendiculatus. Next base: position 73,920 of record JALIZH010015782.1, read on the forward strand.
TGAAACGACCAAAAGCGCTCGGCAGGCCCACGCCGGCCCCTATCATCAACATATCAGAACTAGAACGCAAGCAAAAATATTGCATTATAGGGGTATCGCGCAGTGCTGCCGAACCGGATGTGCGCACCTGTCAATGGTGATGACTGGACGGAGCGCACTATACCATTGCTAATGCTTGTGCCACGCGTTCCGCTGTTCGCGTTTCATTTCACGCCGATAGTACATACGCGAGTAATGGACTGGTAAAATGGGAAAGCAGAGAGCGAAAGGAGCGTATTTGGTATTCCTCCCCTCTGAAAAGGCATTGTCCCGATGCTTTAACAGGAGATGGAAGTACAATAATGAAGCTAGAAAGCACAATTCGGTTCTTTGAATCTCACCTACTGCTGATCTACACGTGCAAGCTTCGGCTTGCGTGAGCACCGACTGCCCTGTTCTCCCAGAGGATAGCCATGTTTCATTCGTGAGCCTGCTCGCCATTCTGCAAATAACCTTTATCGGTGACATCACCTATGACGGTGTACTTTTCAACGTGCCGACCTATGTGACGTCGACGGTCAAGGATATAAAAGCGCCGTCGAAACTTTATTGCTTCAGTGGGGAATGTCGCAGCAGCACTTGCACAATGTGCAGGTACGTTATCTCAATAACGCCTATTGCTTCCATGCTGACTATCGATGTTTGCTGCTGGTGCCTTGCCCCCCACTTATGCTCCTTTGTGTTTACTTCATCACATGCTCATATTGTTCATTGTCTGTGTAGCCTCTTATTAAGCGGCGATGATGACTTAAACCCGAGGCCAACATGCGCCAATTTGACTAACTCAAGCCTTCCATGGAGAAGTGTTTCTACTGATTCCAACCGAACGGAAGGTAGTCATACATCAATCGCCGACGCGGACAATCAATGCTCTGTTTCAGAAATGTTTGCGCAAATTGTATCTGGTCAGAAGAAAATAGAACAAGGTGTCGCGGAAATGCGTAACTCTACCAACTCCCGGTTCGAGGCTATCAAATCACGCTGGGCTGTTCTCGAGGAAACACCCCCTCTGCATAATGCTACACTTTACAACAACCTGCGCTGCCAAATTGAGAACTTGACTTCTACAGCCAACAAGCTCTCTTCGAGTAATGATGATTTAGAAAATTGATCACGCAGAAACGACATTATTATGTACGGTATGGAGGATTCGGAAGATGAAAAAGACGATTCTTTACAGGCCAGCCCCAAAAAGTTTTTTCAGACACTGGAAGGGCCCCTTACCAGCCTCGCAAAATACAAAAAACGAGCGCATTATTCTCTCCTGGTGTTTCGCATCTTTATTGCGCACTTCGTGACGCAGAAAAGTGATTCCCGTGATCTACAGTGTAAATGCTCTCGATTGGTCCATGAACGCGAAATATCAGATGTGAATTGTCTCCTGCACTGCTTTGCTATGCAGCCGCCCATCCGTTTTTCCTTCTCTCGCATGACTGTCGTGCGCGATCAGCTGATTTCACTTGACTTTGTATGTTTACGACTGCGCGAGTGGCGATATGTAGCCGAGAAGTGCGAAATCCTGATAAGCTCGAGCGCTTAGGGCTGTCATTATTCACGTGCTTTTAAGAAATAAGGGGCGAAGAGAATACATCGCCTGTGCGAAGGGTAGCACGGGCGATTAGGAACCAATTCCTTGTCTTTGAACGTTGACTGGTGAGGGGCCCTTTAAGGTTGCATTTCCGCAGATCGAGCGGTTCCGCAGGATTGGTAGATACCATGGTAGTAAACCCCGCCCCGCCATTCTTAAATTTCTTGACTTCCGCGAAAAGATTAAGGTTCTAAAAATGGCTTTAGGCTGAAGGATTCCTATCTGCGAATAACCGAGGACTTCTCGAAACATGTACGGATTATTCGTCAGAAATTATGGGGCGCCCCTGCAAGCTTTAGGAACAACGGTTCCACTGTACACTTAAGGTATGACCATGTATATGTAATAGAGAACGATTTGACTGGGATTGTATTTCCAATTAATTAGTGAAGTCCTCGAAACAGTCTACTGAACGCTCTACTCTTCCATCTAACGGTACGAAGTGACCACATCATGATGCAGAAGATAGCATCTGCATACTGAATATTATTGCCAGGAGTCTCACTAATAAGCTTCCTGAATTTATACACTTGCTTGCTACTTATTGCCCTCACATTATTGGTGTCATGGAAACTTGGCTTCACGGTGACATTTATGATTCAGAAGGTACTCCACCAGGGTTCAATGTTATTCGTGCTGACAGACAACACGGCCGAGGTGATGTCGTTGCCATCTTCTTGAGGTCTGATTTTAGCTTTTCTGTACTGAAGTCGCCTTCAGATATAGAAAATGTCTAGAGTAAGGTTAGTGTCGCGAACACTCCTCTGATTGTCGCGGTATTTTGTCGTCCCCCCGGCTCATGACCAGATCAACTAACGGTACTCAGTAGTTTTATAATCCAAAAAGGCTTTTCTTCCTGTAACCTAATTCGCATGGGTGACTTCAATGTGCGTGACATCTATGGCAATCACTCTCTATTGTGGGTACCGATTTATCACTTTGTAGGAAGTTGGTTAATTTTTCATTAAACTTACGACTGAAACAAATAGTCACTTATGGCACATGCGACCATGTTATACTAGACTGCGTTTTTCTGAGAACCTTACTTTATACAAGGGGCTTTACATCGAGAGTTCCCGTGGTATTTCTGATCGCAAAGGTACATTAATCTCTCTTTACCACACAGTTCCAAAACGTCGGTATGAACACACAAGTTATCGCGACTATAGCATGGCTGATCATGTCTGTAATTAACACTTTAAGCAGCGAGATTGCTATATTTAATCCAATTAGCTATACTGGTGATGTGAAATTTGGTGTCGTATTTTAAAAACCTTGTTAAGAAATGTGTTGAAACATGTGTCCCACTAAAACTAAAAAGAAAAACCTACAGCTTCCGTGGATAACGAGAGAAATACTGCATTTAAAGCGTCGACCACCAAGACTAAGGTGTGCAAGTCGTAGTGGCAATGTTATGCTGGAATCCTAATTTAATGCAGTGAAGCAGGAGCACCGCCAAAAAAATAATTGCTGCTAAGGACATTTTTTTCAGCTTCACTTTACCAAATATGGTTGAAATAACCCCAGAAAAATTTTGGAGCTAAATTTCGCCGAATCATTCGTCGTTAGCTAAACTCCCACCAGCGAGCCGCAGGTCATTGCCAACGCATGTAAGGAATATTTCGCGTCTGTATTTACTCTAGATAGTCATGAAAGTCCTTCTTGCAATATACATTACATGCGAAGCGTCTTATGGTGGAGCTCAATCCAGCATGCCTGCGGTGTTGCGCGCCCTTACTGCGCATGCGCCAACTCTGCCCCCTCTCACGTGAACGCGAGAAGGTGGGAGGACCCTCTCTTCGGGTGAGCGCCCACGAGGAGGTAGCATGGAGAGGGTGGCGTGAGCGCTGCCTCCGCTTCGTTTCTCCTTTCCCATTTTTCTCTCTCCGGCACAGCTGTGCGCTCGTATATACTGCGGCGCGCGCTCGCTCCGTTGCACTCCCCTTCGCAATGGCGCTGGTGATGGCGTCGGGGAACGGGATGTGCCGTGTACGTGCGTACCTCCATCCCACACACAGTAGTTCGTGTTGATGACCTCACGAGTGGCCCGCTGGAATGCTGTGCTGTAACAGTGCGCCTAGGCTCCTGGGACACCAGCGTGGCCAGCTTCTACGTGCGACCCAAAAACCTTGGAACGCCTCCAGCCTGCTTCCTGTTGCTGCTCGCCTGGGCAGCGACTTTCTCCTCTGTGGGGACTTGAATGGTCACCACACTGCCTGGGGAGGAGACAGCTGTTGTTCTCGGGGCCGCGCTGCTGCGGACGTCATCCTTCGAGCAGGCGTCAAGATCCTGAACACCGGGGAGCCTACCTTTGTGCGCAGGGGCGTGCGTACAGCTATTGACGTCAGTCTCGCAACAGAGCACTGTGCATACGCCTGGTCGATCTGTCCGGATACCTGGGGATCGGATCACTTTCCGATTTTCCTGGATACCAACACCGCGCCTACCCCCAGGAGCCGGGTTTGCTCCACGGTCAATTGGGACATATTCCGAAAACTCAGTGCGACTCCTCCAGTGGGCGACTTCCTGCAGCATGTTGCCGACAGCGCTAAGGCGGCTACCGTGGTGTCGAAAACCAAGCCCGGACGTCCCGTTCCTGACCTCAAACAGCTACAGTTGTGGGCCACAAGGAGAAGGGCAGAGCACCGTGCCATCCGGAGCTCCGGGGCAGAGGATTGGACAGCTTTCAGGCGGCTGGACGCTGTCTGCAGACGCCACGCAAACCGACGATGGAAGCAGAGCTGGGAAGGTGTCTGCAGTGCCATCTCCAGCTCTCGGCGCAGTTCAACTGCGTGGCGGCTTCTGCGGTCGCTACAGCGCGGGCAAACCATCCGTCAGCCTATTCTGGCGGTGGCCATCTCCTCGGGCCTCTCGGAGTTGGCTCTGGCGGACCTCATGGCGAGTCAGTTCGCAGGAAGACCACCAGGAATACCCGCAGAGGCTCAGCTCTCCGACGGATTAGTATACATGCCCCATATACGCCACCCTGCCTTTACCACCGCTGTACAGCCGATTCGCTTGGTGACGTCGTCTCGGCACTGTAACATGCAAGAAGCAGGAATGATGCGGCCCTCCTAGTGCTTCTGGACGTGCAGAGCGCCTTCGACGGTCTGCCACACCTGGTAGTCATGCAGGCACTGGCAACCCTGGGTGTGCGTGGCCGCATGCTGCGCTTTGTGCAAGGCTTCCTGTCCAGCCGTTTTTTCCGCGTGAGAGTCGGCCACGCGCTCAGCTCTCCACAACCGGTAACGACAGGTGTGCCACAGGGTTCTGTACTGAGCCCCTTCTTATTTAACATCGCATTGGCGCATCTGCCGGCTGTCATCCCTTCCGGCCAGCGCTACCCGGTACACTGCTCCATATACGCTGACGACGTCGCCTTGTGGAATTGGGGCCCCACCAGGAATCTGCGATCTGTTCGATCCTGCCTGCAGAGTGCACTGAACGCAGCAGTCGGCCACATCGCATTCGTAGGTCTGGCCGTCTCTCCGGCCAAAACGAAGGCACTTCTTGTGCACCCCAGAGCAAGTATGCGCAGCAGGGTGGCCCGTCTAACCATCAATGGCACCCCAATCCCGTGGGAGACTGCAGTGACCTACCTTGGGCTTCGCATCGACCATCGGCTGTCCTGGGGCCCCGCCGTCAAGGAGGCCATGGGGATGGTGAGGAGAGTCCTGAGGGTGGTGAAGAGCATCTTCCTCAGCGGCCGGGGCTGCTCACCATCCTGGGCTCTTCGTCTTTACGCAGCAGCAGCAACTTCGAGGCTTCTGTACGCATTCCCTGTGGTGGCACTTCCTCCACGGCTTCTGGAGCGCCTTGAGCTGTTGCATAGGGGCTTCCTTCGGTGTGTCCTCGGCCTGCCGCGGTCCTCGCAAGTAGCCCTGGCAGAAGCGGGTGTCTGGCCTCTCTCCCTGCTCCTATAGCAACGCGGTCTACTACACATTGATCGGCTAGCCCACGCGCCCGAAGAGCGCCGCCTACTTGCCCGGCTGCAAAGTCGACCAACATCTCGGATGGGCAAGCTGCTACAGGTCTACCGGGATGCTGTGGGACCAGTGCCTCCAGCCATACCTCCACCTCCACCAACGGAGAAACCACTGGCCGTTATTACCGGTCTGGGAGGACTCTCCAAGCGTCGCTCAGCCACCTGCGCTCTCCAACAGGCGGCTGCCTCCAAGCTAGAGGAAGAGCTGGCTGGAAGGCTTATTGCTTACACGGACGGCTTCATCCTCCCGGACACAGGCTCAGCCACAGCTTCCTGCGTAATGACAGCACTTGGTCGGACGGCCTCCTGTCGTCTCCCCCTTTGGGACCTGCTCTACCGCCGCTGAGACGGCCGGTCTCCACCTAGCAGTTGACCTCCTGGCGGCAGACCCCCCAATGTGCCCCGTGGCTCTCGCGTGCGACTCAAGAGCCGCGTTGCTGGCCATGGCAAATCCAGAACTGGCTGGCTTCGGGACGCCACTGCTCGTCACCAAGCTTCATGCCCTTCTTGCCAGTGGCGTCGATGTTTCTCTGCACTGGGTCCCATCTCATGTGGGAATCCAGGGCAATGAGCAGGCAGACGCACTGGCGAAAGAAGCGCATCACTCCGCCGTCTCTGTGTGCCATGCCGTTGTCGCCTCAGACTTTTCGAGGATCACATTGCACATTGAGGCGGCTGCTACTACGCTGCCACCCCGACGACCGCGTGGCCAGGATGGAACCACCGACCCGGCTGCCTGACCGGGGTCTCACCAGGAGGGAGAGATCCCTGCTACTGCGTTTACGCATCGGCTGCTCCCTGGCCTGCGGCCCGGAGTCATCGGCTTGGCAGAGCCTCGTCCCCTGCGTGCACTGCGTGCGGGGCGGACGAAACCATTGCGCACCTGTTGTGTGTATGCCCCGCGCTTCAACCACAACGAGCCACCTTGCTCGCCACACTCCGTAGCCAGGGTATACCCGCGGCTACACAGCGGGACCTCCTCTTCCCTACACGGCACCACACCCAGGTCTTCAAGGCGGTTCTTCGCTTCCTTGGGGACACTGTACTGGACAACCGGCTATAATAGCCGCCCGCCGCGTCCTCGGTTATGGACGCCATTTTCTCTCTTTTTTTCTCTCTCTTCTCCTCTCTTCTACACATCTTTAATGCCCTCTCCCCCCTTCCCCTACAGGCGCTGAGCCGTGCTCCCAACTCGGGCTGCAGAAATTGCGCCTTTTCCTTTCCTCACCCTCTCCTCCTCCTCTGCAGACGCGTGATGAACCAACGCGTTGTACGCGCTGGCACGCGCTAGCGCGTTCGGGCCGGTGTAAGCGGCTGTGTAAGACGCTGTGGCCTCTCCCCCTTCACTCTCTCAGCAATCACGTGATGGCGTCGGTGAACGAGATTCTGCAGGCGTGCGATGAGCCCACGTGCTCCCGCGTGGCGTGGCGATGAATGCGCGTAGCGTGCTCCAACAAGAGTTCTGGACGAGTAACAGCAACAGCAACTACAGTGAATTCATGGTGTGCTTCACTTGCAAGGACGCGTGAACATCAGGCAACGTGCTCGTGATGAACGGAACTTTAAGTCGACCCATGCTCTGCTTAGCGTCACCTCATCGTCCCCTTTAGCGGGAGATGGTGTAATTATGTATCTCACTTGTTTCTATTGATGATGTGTCTGTGACTATAGAAGGTGTTTTAAATTTCATTTTAAATCTTCATCCAAAAAAGTCGTCCTGCCCAGACAAAGTTAACAATATTTTTCTCCATCGTTGTTCTTTATAGACAAGCCAATATCGGTCAGTAATTTTGGAAAAATCATTTTTTCAACACCAACTGTACCACCATCATGGAAAAAGGCGCAAGTGCTTCCTCTACACAAATCACGTAGTAAGCAATCCCTGTGAAATTACAGGCCTATATCACTAACCTCTTACTCATGCGAACTACTGGAACATATTGTCTTTAAACACATCATCAATTTTCTTGAATCCTCTCCAGTGCATAACATGGTTTCCGGTATAGATTCAGTACCATCAATCAGCTGACAGAATTCAGACATGACGTATCTTTAGATCTTGACTTAGGTCTCCAGGTGGACGCATTATTCATTGACTTTTCCAAAGCATTTGACACTGTCATCCATTCAAAACTACCATATAAGCTCAATATTTTGCTTAATAACTATCTGCTTGTTGACTGGATTAGTAGTTTTCTTTCAAATCGTCGCCAATACGTATCATTTGACACTGTCATCCATTCAAAACTACCATATAAGCTCAATATTTTGCTTAATAACTATCTGCTTGTTGACTGGATTAGTAGTTTTCTTTCAAATCGTCGCCAATACGTATCATTTGACACTGTCATCCATTCAAAACTACCATATAAGCTCAATATTTTGCTTAATAACTATCTGCTTGTTGACTGGATTAGTAGTTTTCTTTCAAATCGTCATCAATACGTATCATTTGACACTGTCATCCATTCAAAACTACCATATAAGCTCAATATTTTGCTTAATAACTATCTGCTTGTTGACTGGATTAGTAGTTTTCTTTCAAATCGTTGCCATTACGTATCATTGAACACTTTCCATTCCTCCGAAATACGCTTATCTTCTGGAGTGCCCCAGGAATGCGTGCTGGGGCCCTTACTTTTCTTATTGTACATTAACCTCCTACATGGCGTAGTTTCCACTAAATTTCGTCTTTACACTGATGATTGTGCTCTGTAGCACGTAATCAATTCAACTGACGATCATCAGACACTCAGTGCTTTATTCTTAAACTGTTGCATGTGGCGTAAGAATTGGCAGATGAACTTAATTTTCAAAAGACAGCTGCCATGTGTTTTAGCCGGCAGAAAACCCTACCAACGTTTAATTATTTGTTCAGCAATTATCTAGGACAGCGGGCCTCATAATATAAAAACCTCGGCCTCCTTTTCACCAAAAACTTATCACGATCTCCCTGCATTGACATACCTTGCAACAAAGCTCTCGAAACTCGGTTATCTTAACCGTTCAATACGTTTAGCCCCAAAGGAAAAAAAGCTGCTTACAAAATCCTCGTCAGACGAATCCTTCAGCATGGCGCCACTGTATAGTACCCCTACGAAATCGGTGATATAAAGCGCATCGAATCCACAAAGAAAGATGCCATTCGTTTCATTTAAAGACGCTATGACTGCAATTTCTCGCGTCATCCCATCTGACGCACCTTGGTTTAACTTCACTTTCTAAAAGACGCGACATCAAGTCTCTGAAATTTTTCCACTCCTTATTCGATTCTCCGCAATATTCAACACCCGCCAGAACAACATTAACCAGAAACGGCCATGCACTCAACGTATATGCGTTTCCTTATTGCACAGACTTTTTCAAATACACTTTTGACCCCGTTGTATTGAAATCTGAAATTCACATTCGTTCGTTGCAGAAAGATGAATTCTTAAACACACTAAAAGGTGGCATACCCTAATCCTTGATTGGTGTTCTACGTTCTTTGTATAATCCAGTTTCTGGTAGTTTTTTCCTATTCCTCTGCCTTGTTATTGTTTGTATTTATCTCACCGGTTTATGGTTTCATTTTATTATTTTTTGCTGCTTTGTACCCACTCCTGCGATAGACTTGTAGCCGATAGATTTATTCATTTTCATATTAATATGTGAAAATAAATAAAATATTAAACAATAACTGCAAGCAAGAAATTACAATCATCAAGCAAAAAGTACAGCCTTTAGATTCGCTAACGCACGCGGAACGGCTTGAGGCCCAACGACATGGACGGCTTCAGGTCGCGGAAGGCGCCATTGAGACTTCGCAATGGCGCCTGGGATAACCTCGTAGTCTAGAGCTTCGAGTCGTCGAAGCACCTTGCAGGGCCCAAAGTATCGCCAAAGAGGTTTCTCACTAAGCCCAAGCCGGCGTATCGGCGTCCGCACCCAATGACGGTCGCCGGGCTGGTATTCCACAAAGCATTGTCGAAGACTACAACGGCGGCTGGCGGTCGTCCGCCGATTCTTGATGCGAAGGCGGGTGTGTTGTCGGGCTTCTTTGGCGCGCTGAAGGTAGACAATCACGTCAAGGATTTCTTCGTCGGTGAGGTTGGGTAACATGGCGTCGAGCGTCGTTACCGGTTTCCTCATAGACCAACTTGTATGGCGACATCTGTGTCATCCCCTGCACGGCCATGCTCTATGCGGACGTCACGTAAGGAATGATGACATCCCACGTCTTGTGTTCGGCGTCGACGTACATGGTCAGCATGTCGGCGATCGTCTTATTTATATGCCCGGTGAGGCCATTGGATTGTGGATGGTAGGCGGTGGTCCAGTGGCTTGTCTTGCTGTAGGCCAAGATCGCCTGAGTTAGATCAGCAGTAAAGGCCGTACGTTGGTCAGTGATAAGGACCTTTGGCCGCCATTACGAAAGACGACGTTCTCAACAAAGAACTAGGCTACGTCAGCGGCACGGCCTTTGGGCAGGGCCATTTTTTCGTCGTAGCGGGTGAGGCAGTCGGTATCTAAGACGATTCATTTACTTACGTAAATGGATGGTGGGAACCACCCCATGAGGTCCGTCCTGATCTCCTGGAACGGTCGCCGAGGATGCTAGATCGGCTGAAGAAAGCATGCTGGTCTTGCGGGCGGTGTCTCGCGTCGCTGACGGTCTCGGCATGTCCTTACGTAGTGAGCGATGTCGGCGGCATGGTGCGGCCAGTAGTACTTTTCCTGTATTCTTGCCAGCGTGCGAGAAAGACCAAGGTGTCGAGCCGTCGGGTCGTCGTTTAGAGTCTAGAGGACTTCTGATTGCACTTCTGGAGGCACGAAGAGAAGGTACTTGACTTGAAGCGGCGAGAAGTTCTTCTGGAGAACACCGTTTCAAAGAAGAACAATGACAGCGCCCACTTGAATGACTTCGAAGCAATGGTGGCCCTGCCCTGGAGGTATTCCATATGGCCCCAAAGTTCCCAGTCTGTTTGCTGTCGTTCAGCGAAGTAATCGGCATTTATACTTCCTAAGAAGCAGTCTTCATCCTGGTTGCCCTGTCGCGGCGGATCGACGTGGGCACGAGACAGGCTGTCGCCGTCGGAGGGTTTTTTGCAGGACTTGTAAATGACGGTAATGTCGAATAATTGAAGTCTTAGGTTCCACGATGCAAGCGACCTGACGGGTTCTTCAAGTTAACAAATCAACACAAGGGAATGATGGTCGCTCAAAAGTTAGAAGGGCCTGCCGCAGAGGTAGGGGCGAAACTTAGATGTAGCTCTGATGGTGGCAACATTTTCGATGCAGGTGAAATGGCAGAGGTCCGTGTAATGTGCGAGGTCAGTGCACGTTAAAGAACAACAGGTGGTCAAAATTTCCGGATCCCTCCAATACGGCGTCCCTGATAATCGTATCGTGGTTTTGGGACGGTAAACCCCATATAGTAATATTATATTACAGATGATGACAAGACACTCCATTTCTGTTGTGCAATAGTTGGCTTCCGCCTTTGATAGCCACCAGCTATCAGAACTTATAACCCATTCTTTCGTGCAGTCACCTAATTCACTGGCGGTCGTCAGTGATTCTTGTGATATCCTTGATATGCAAGTTCCAATGCGCTGCAACATGGTTCACAATTTTATGCTGCACTCAAGAAATGTATTTGCGGAGCATCAGGACACACGAGAAAAAATATTCCAGTGTCTGTATTTCTGTATCTGTATTCCGGAATACTTTTCCGTATTTTTGCAAAAGTATCTCCGAAGTATCCCGTTACGTCCAACAGAAACGTATCTCAGTATCTGTATTTTGGGCTTCCAGCACGTGTATTTCTATATCTGTATCTCGGAATACGTTTCTGAATATATCTGCCCAGCCCTGCTCTCGGCAGTCAAGAAGGTTAAGCGCTAGCTGGTCGAATCGTGCAAAAAAGCCCCAGTTCGCTCACGTATGGCTGAGTAGTTGCAGCCCTAAACATCTTCTACGACCCCAAGCGTCAAAAAAAAGTTGAGCACTGCAAGTTTTATGCATTGCCAACAGGAGTTACAGTCAATTCAAACGTTGCTCGACGACATACGGCGCCTAGCGGACAACTACAACTTTGGCAGTGCTTTAGATCTAATGTTATGGGATCACATTATTTGCGGCGTACGCACAAATAGTCTGCGCAAGCAGCTGCCGATGAGGGAAGGCTTGACGCTAGAAGAGGTGGAAACTTTCAGCAGAAACACCGGAAAGCGACGCTAAAGAAGTGAGCGTGGTATCACCGATAGTGCTTAAACTGCAAGGCCGTTATCGGTCACTTCAGGATAACCAAAACCGAATCGCAGAGCTAATGTGCGAGGGACGCTGAAACACGAGACCTAATGATAACGCCTGCCGGATGGCTAAAGCGCGTTCCTTTCGTTGTGGGAGGCGCGGGCACTTGGCTCGATTGTGCCATTAAGCACCGACAGGAGAAAAACAGAATGTGAAACAGGCACAGCGTGAAAAAGCATACACAGCCATGCAAATCACTTCTAGCAATGTCGATAGCGAAGAAGCAGCGTGGACTTCTGCAGAGGACTGAAGGAATAGAATGGGTTATCAGTTATGATAGCCAGTCGCTATCAAAGGCGTACGCCAACTATTCCACAACAGAAATGGAGTGCCTTGTCATCATCTGTAATATAATAATACTATATGAGGTTTAACGTGCCAAAACAATGATATGAGTATCAGGGACGCCGTAGTGGAGGGCTCCGGAAATTTCGACCATCTGTATTTCTTTAACGTGAACTGACATCGCACAGTACACGGGCCTTTACCATTTCACCTCCATCCGAAATATTGCCATCATATGGACTACATCTAAGTTTCGCCCCTACCCCTACGTCAGGCCCTTCTAACTTTCGAGCGACCATCATGCCTTGTGTTGATTAGCTAACTTGAAGAACCCGTCAGATCGCTTGCATCCTGGAACCTAACACTTCAATTATTCGACATTACCGTCATTTACAAGTCCGGCAAAAAACCCTCCGACGGCGACAGCCTGTCTCGTGCCCACGTCGATCCGCCGCGACAGGACAACCAGGATGAAGACTGCTTGTTAGGAAGCATAAATGCCGATTGCTTCGCTGAACGACAGCGAGCAGACTGGGAACTTAGGGGCCATATGGAATACCTTGAGGGCAGGGCCACCATTGCTTTGAAGGCATTCAAGTGGGCGCTGTCATTGTTCTTCGAAACGGCGTTCTCCAGAAGAACTTCTCGCCGCTTCGAGTCAAGTACCTTCTCTTCGTGCCTCCAGAAGTGCGATCAGATGTCATCCAGACTCTAAACGACGACCCGACGGCTCGACAGCTTGGTTTTCCCGCGCGCTCGCAAGAATACAGGCAAACTACTACTGCCCGCACCATGCCGCCGACGTCGCTCACTACGTAAGGACATGCCGAGAACGTCAGCGACGCGAGACACCGCCCACAAGACCAGCATGCTTTCTTCAGCCGATCTAGCCTCCTCGGCGACCGTTCCAGCAGATCGGGACAAACCTCATGGGGTGGTTCCCACCATCCATTTACGTAAGTAAATGAATCGTCTTAGATACCGACTGCCTCACCCGCTACGACGAAACAATGGCCCTGCCCAAAGGCCGTGCCGCTGACGTAGCCTAGTTCTTTGTTGAGAACGTCGTCCTTCGTAATGGCGGCCAAAGGTCCTTATCACTGACCAACGTACGGCCTTTACTGCTGATCTAACTCAGGCGATCTTGGCCTACAGCAAGACAAGCCACTGGACCACCGCCTACCATCCACAACCCAATGGCCTCACCGAGCATATAAATAAGACGAATCACCGACATGCTGACCATGTACGTCGACGCCGAACACAAGACGTGGGATGTCATCATTCCTTACGTGACGTCCGCATAGAGCATGGCCGTGCAGGGGATGACACAGATGACGCCATACAAATTGGTCTATGAGGAAACCGGTAACGACGCTCGACGCCACGTTACCCAACCTCACCGACGAAGAAATCCTCGACGTGATTGTCTACCTTCAGTGCGCCGAAGAAGCCCTACAACACACCCGCCTTCGCATCAAGAATCGGCGGACGACCGCCAGCCGCCGTTATAGTCTTCGACGAGGCTTCGTGGAATACCAGCCCGGTGACAGTCCTTGGCTGCGGACGCCGATACGCCGACTTAGGCTTAGTGAAAAACTTATTTTGTCAAATAGGCCTTGACTAATTTTCTGTGCGAAAACAGTTCGCGTCGGCATTCTAGCACTGACTGTTCTGACAAGGGTCTGTCGTCAAGGCGGGTAGCAGCAGCTAGCGGCCTCGACGCTAGCTTCCGCTACCCGCCTTGAAACAGCTGCCAGCGGCAGGCTGTGCGCGCTGTAGCGAGGGCAGTGACAAAGAACGTTGTAAATTGTTTCATCGCTGTCGCGATGGTCGCAAGCAGCACTGTCTTCCATGCCGATTCGGAAGGCAAAAGATTTGGTGTATATATAAAAGCGGAGAACACACACGGAGGTGAAGTAAGGGTCGTTTCACGTCATTCGAAGCCCTTGTGAGGAGCGCAAATAGCTGTGACCTAACTTTTACCGTGAAGGTGTGGAAGGGTGTTCCCATTGTTCACAGGCGCTTTATCATCGTTATTAAGGTGTATCTTTTTGTGGTTTTCTTTATTGAATCGAATACTGAGCAGTGAGCACTATGCTGTATGCCTGAATTTCAAAGAATGAGGTGCCATATGATTTAAAATATTAAAGGGTCGTTAAATTACCAGAGGTCGCAATTCAGTTGTTGCTTTGCAGTTGTGCACGAATCTACAGCGAACACGTTCGTCGGCTCGTCTGTGCACCACTCCCAATGCCCTTCCTCAGTGCATAGGCTGAAAACGCAAAAGAGCACGCAATGCTAGAGCACTGCTAGCAAAAGAGCACGTGAGCGTCTGTTGGTGTTCAGGGATCGTTTAACCTGGCGTTTGCAGTATACGACACACAATTTTCAACCAAACCAGAGGTGTACACATTTGCTGTAAAACTAACAATGTACAGCACGCAGAATGTTCGGATGGGGCCGACCGACACCGAAGAATTGAACAGAGCAACGCGAGAGGCAAGGAGCAAGAAGTGGCAGTGCGCGAGGCTGCGCAGGATGATACATACAAGGAAATCATCGTAGGGATTCATCCGGACAAAACCGCAACAACTATCAGATCGGCTCTCGTTACAACAAGGTACACCAAGGTTACACGCCCAAGTGGCCGGGCAATACAGATACCGTTATAGTGCTCTTCAGCGGCAACAGGGTCTCTACTGTTGTGTGCTACACCAGGGTCTGCGGACGCTGTGTGCTCTATTGTAAGGAAGTAGGCTTCTGCTTACAGCGCCACACAATAGGACACAGAAGCGATGTCTCGCCATCCCCACCGAATAGACTTTGTCCAGGGTGCAGCAACTTTATTCCGAACGGAGACCACTCATGTAAGCCCAAATTTCGGATGTGTGGCAAGGATCCTGCCAAAGTGGACAGAAAGTGCTAGGCAAGTGTAAAAAGCCCTTCATCGTAGACCAAATGCACTGGGCCAAAATACAGACAACCAGAGAGAAGCTACTCCTCACGCGAAAGAAAGATCCCCCCTCGAGGTGGAGACTGAGATCGAGGGACGACAAAGGACGAAGTCGGCCACGAGATGCCCGAAACCCGTGAAACCGTGGTCCAGGTTCGGATCAACGTCGAGGTAGTCGCCAAACACAGAGGGCTGGGCAGGAACAGTACGCAGGCCGCAACTGTTCGAGGCTGGATAGTCTGTTAAACACAATAATGAGGAACATGAGGACTCAATGCTCAAACCACCCAAATGAAACAGTTACATGCCAAAATCGGGAACCTCTCGAGAGAGGTCACACCCTAGAAATCTAGAACCTCACTCCTACCGCAGTAGCGAGTAGCTAAATTTCGGTAGTGGAAGATCGCATGGAGGTAACAACCCCCTCCGCTCAAAAGAAAAGCGATATCTCAAAACGCCGTAGAAACCCAACTCTCTAAGGAAGATCCAGGAACCAGTCTCGATGACATTGAGAAAAAGGTAGATAAAATATTAGCCCCGAACCAATCGTTAGGGGAAGCCACCACCAAGGTGCCCGTACATACTGCAGCGCTCACCACCACAGTCGACGGAATAGAACGATGCAACAACAAATAAATGACAATACCTGTGGTAGCTGCGAGAGGAACATTCCAGCACTAGCAACAACACCCCTAAAACAAAATAGAAGTAGGAACGCCGGTATCCAATTTACATCAAACTACCTCTACACCTCCGCTACACGCAGCATAAGAATTGTGTAGACGAGGTAAGAAACAGTTTATAATCTGATGATGGAATTGTAGGGGACACGGAGCAAAAATATGGGTTCTCCAACACTATGTTAAACAGGGCTACAAAAGGAACATGATATTACTTCCCGGAAACGCATGGCTTCAACAAACTGGCTAGCTATTAATCCGTAGGCACCGGACGGGGTGACAACGATAGAATTCTCACGGCGGTGGTTAGGAGACAACTAACGGTCGAAAACGATGTCCTCGTTGTAGAACACTATGACATTATGGTTGAATTCATTCCCAGAAATTCAGTGGCAGAAGTATTTTTATTCTAAACGTATACAGCATTCCACTAAAATCAGAAACACCAAATCCATAAACTTTCCAAGAAAAGGGTATTGTGGGCGGGAGACGCTCCGCCTTTAATGGGAGGAGACTTCAGTGGTCTACACGAAGTGTGGGTCTACAGCTTCACCTCCACCAAGGGTAACTAACTGTAGCAGAGAATAGAAAAGGATAACTTACCCTAACTGTAGCAGAGAATAGAATTGGATAACTTAACATTAAAAACTGAGCCCAATGCCCACACGCGCATAGGCACGAGTGTCCAATGGAAGATCACCCCAGATTTCATTAAGACGAAATACTTCGTGGCTTAACGCATTCGACGACCTGTGTAGTGACCACAGAGCTCTAGTAACGTACGTCGTGCGCGAAGACGACGAAACTCAGCCATCCATTGGAACGAAAGACCTAGTCAACTTCACCCGCCCGCATCGGATAGTAAGAGCTTGTGTTACAACGTAATTAGCAGCGTGTAAGCAGTGGAGCGACGTTCTTTTATACATATTAGACAACAACTATTGCGGGCGAAAGAATCCTTCCTGCGAGAAGGAGGAAATAGAGATACGGGAGAGGGCTACGAAAAAAGATAGCGCTACTAATAACGACATTGAGGCTTTTTTCACGATGCTGAACGAGAAACAGTGAAAAGAGAGGGGCAGAGACGTGGAAAGCAGCTAGGCGCTTCCCGAACGTAGAAGTTGCTTATATTCCCTCTCTACTCAACAGACACTAAAGCGCAACAGAGGCACACCATTCGCAAATTGAAGCACGATGCCAAGGCCAGTGAGCACCACCTAATAGAAGATCTAATGGACATCCACATCACACAAATCCCGCCCGGGTGACGCAGATTATTCGGGAGGCGTAAACCTCAAGTTAGACGAGAAATTCACCATGGTAGAGATGTCAAACATGGAATTTTTAATCGGCACATGCGCAGTGCGGCGTAACCAACAACTTGTTCCAAAACCTTAACAAGGGTTCATATAATTATTAGCTGAGCAAATTAAGCATTGATGCATCAGCGGATAGATACAGGACAGATGGAAAGAAGCCACAGCGCTACTATTTCCTTAATCGGGGAATCCGATCAGCAGGACAAACCTCAAAGCCATCCCCTCACATCATGCGTGGCGAAGCACAAGCAGCACGCCTTTCCCAATTGAGTGACTACCCAGAGGACGGCGTGTAGCGCCATCATCATCGACCTTCATCATCATCATCATTTTATAGCAACCACGCCCCGCCTCTCGCGCAGCTCATGCAGAGCTCGAGGCGCGAAATTTTGAGAGCGAGTTCACGCACCTGCCGGTTTGGACGCTGCAGCCGCCGCTGCTTCGCTTGGGCAATTCTGCCTAGAAATAAAGTGATGAGACAGCGGCACTATCACGCCGGCCGTCGTCACATCTACTCACGTGTCTTGCTACACGATGGTAACTACCCAGGTACGATGCCATGCAGCGTGGGTTCTGCGTAGACGGCACATCTACGCAGAACGCCACGCTGCAGCTGAAACGCCAAATCATCGACAATAAAGACAGATCCACCTAGGTCGTCCTCGGACTGGATCTCAAGAAAGCTTTGGAACACGCAGCACATGAAGCGCTTTTAGATAGAATCTTGAGTCTCAGCATAGAAGAGAGGACGAGCAGCTACGTTGAGGATAGCTATAGGGGATGCTAAGTCCTACCTCTACGAGAAAGGCAGCATAGGAATGTCACAGAGTTTCATGAAGTAGCCTACGCTATTGATTTTGGTAATGGTAGCTCTATCGAAGGAACTTCACAAAATCCCGGCACATCAACACTCCATCTACACAGATGAAAGCATCATCTGGGCAGGAGATGGTAGGGGCGGCTACATAGAGCACAGACTTACAGAAGCCGTAGTTACAATGCAGAGATTCCTAGAAGTTATGGCCCTTCGATGTTCGCCAAAAAATTACACCATCTCCCGCTAAAGGGAACCATGTGTAGATGTGAAGCAGCGGGCGCTAACGCTTACACTGGCGGCGGCGTTGACGCTGGCGCTCATCGCAGCGTTGCTTAGAAGAGAAAACTGGGGAGGCGCAAAGCACGCAGTGATGGAGCGGTGTTTCCTACTGGAACATGTCAATCGCTGCTAATGGGCAATGAGAGACAGAAGACTCCGACTGGACACAGAGACCCGCAGTCCGCTTTTAGTTAACGCGCACGCGGCGAATTTTTATTGTTCAACAACGCACAGGAGAAATCTCCCACCGGCACCACCTTGCAGGTCGAAATCCATTGCCAATTATACGGAGTGGCCAGTGAACGGTTGTGCAGCGCGAGCAGTCGGTCTTTTCAACCAAGAAACTCGCTAGCAGACGCTGCCTGCGTCGGCGTCGCGAGGCGAGAGAGGGGGGAGCGTAGGAGAGGAGAGAGAGGGGGGGACGCGCATACGCAGTGGGGAGTGTGGGCGCCGCGGGCAGGGATGCCTAGAGGAGAGAGGGCAGAGCGTAGGAGGGGAGAGAGGAGGGGAGGCGCATGCGCAGTGAGGGTGTGGTTGCCGCGGGGAGGGATGCCTAGTGGAGAGAGAGGGGGGAAAGGAGGTTTTTTTTTTTAAAGGGTTTGCGCATGCGCAGTAAGGGATGTCACGCCGCACACCGGATTAAGCTCCGCCATAAGATGCTTCACATCTAAAAATTGGAACTCCTTCTATACTGAAGAACGCTCAAAGGCAGGCCGTCCTAATTGTACATAGGCAGCCGCCAATACGAAGAGATTAGAGTGAACACGGCACATGGCAACATAATACCCTCCGCCAGCATATACGGGTCATCTCACTAATCATCGAGTCCGAGGGAACCAACGGGCAAACCGTACGCAATCTATAAACCAATGTCGCTAATGCGGTGAGACAAGTAGGCAGAGTTAAAAGCCACACCGAAGTACGGTCGAGAGTCACGCGCCTAATACGGAGGTTTGTAATTAGGCTCATGCATACGTGGCGTCTTTCAGAATAGGTACAAAACAGAAATAAACAAAAGCAACCCTCTAATCAGGAGCGTGCACAAGGAGACTTTAGGCGTTTGTACACGCGTGTACGTAACTGCTCTTCAAAATAGGCGTCCACAGCACGCTAGAGGAGATTGCCGAAGCCCAGCGTGTCTGGCCGCTAGAGTGGATATCTGCGACGAAATCGGGCACGAATATATCGGGAAAACTGAGAATCACACACCGAGTTGAGCGCGGAGAGAAACTAGAGAATTTGAACCCAATCCGAACAAAAATCGTGATAAATCCACTCTCTAGGAACGTCAAACCGATCTTCAAAGGAGAACGTCGACGCCACAGAGCAAGGGCGCCTCTCAAGACATAATGAACGAATGATAAATTTCTTTTTGTAGGCGCGAGCCCATCCCCGAAGCGGTGGACACATGCTGCAGCGGCAGTAGACGGGACCTGAAATGCATTAATGTATTTACGGTCTTAATTACAAGAACTGAGCAATCTGAACAGGTGGCCATCGCCATAGCCTCGCCTCCACTAAACACAGCTTCATTTGGAGCAATTCACAAGTCGCGATCAAGCATTTTGCACATGGACGTATTTCGCAACATGCTTTGAGAATTCCAACGCAAAGCAAGGAACTCACGCGTTCGGAGGAACCCATATACCTAGCAGACGGGGAATAAAAACAGCGCTAAATACGGGACGAGAAGAGGACACATACACGGCGACATGTATGTGGCCTCTTCTCGTCCCGTGTTTAGCGCTGTTTTTATTCCTCGTCTACCATGCAGCACCAACCAGCCCAATCAAGCACATTGTTAAACCATATACCTAATCTGGTTCCTGGCAAACACGGACACCGCCCCCTATAACCCGATCAAGACTGACCATGTGCTGTAGCGAGAACTTACTTGCCGCGCCGCCCAAGGTGTACCCTCGTCGGGAGACGCTGTTGCGGAAAACGAACTACAAATCATAGGCAGAATAAGCAGCTATGGAGAATCCACTAATCACTATCGAGACTTGAGCCGAACTTTCCCTCCGCCTTACCCAAGGTTAGAGTGGAAACATGTAATAGAGTAGCGGGAATTGCCAGCCAATTTTTATTGCAGCCCTGTTCAGCCACTTAGGGTGTTCCAAGAACTCTAGCTGTTACTTAAAAGAGGCCTCCCTAAGTCACATGCTAAGGGGGTGCCTCCATCAGCAGACTCCACTGAACATCTGTGGGAGCGATGGCGGAACACGCTACGCAGCTCCGCTATACAGGACCAAACCTGGGCTATCCAGCTGGCCAGGGAGGCTTCTGTGAAACAAGGTATTCCGTCCTCCATCTGAGGGAACCGGCCCAGACCGGCAACCAGCCATATCTCGAAATAACGAGCAATGGCTGGTTAGTTTCATGCATTCATCCAAACTACTGTAATTACAACTAGTGCAGGAAACCGATTGCCCGCATCTGTTTTATAAAAAAAAGTCTGAGAGAATCAAGCGCAATGCCTGGGACGCTTGGCGTATATTGACCGAGGTCTTTTCTCTTTCTTTCGTGTGATTACATGATACTTTCTATCCTTTTTCTGTTCTTTTATTGTGACTATGTGACTTGATTCGCGATTACTCTTTTCTTTAATATGGTCTCTTTTCTTCTGTTTTTCTGTTGACTGACAGTGCTACATAATCATTTGAAGAACTTGAAAAAGACATGGATCACCTTGCTGCACATCGGGAAAATTGTGCTGCTTCTCGTAAAATCCTCGAGCGAGATCTGCACGGTTTCGACGGACGGTCACTGTCAATTGAAAAATTTTGGGCCCATGCCCAACAGCAAATTTTCGGAACATTGCCTCGCGAGAATTAGTGCAGTTTTTAAAGGAATCGTAAACATGAAAAGACGCTAGATCTGATAAATGTACTGTCTGTATCGTTATTATCAACCAGTCTGGTTGGCTACATATTGCTTGGATTCTGGTGTTTTTGTGCAGCATTTCGTTTTGCGAACAGAGCTGTTGGTGCTCTAGTGTGGTACCAACACTCCCTCCCTCTTGGTGCCGAACTCGAGCACCAAGAGAAGATTCGTACCAGCCCATTGATCTGCAGTGATGAACTTTTATATTTTATGTGTACACCCCGTTTGTGGGAATATATGGGTGTTGTTATCTGTTCTGTTGAGCGAACATTTGTTTGTATTCAATTGCTGCAATCAAGTGAGTGAGTATTTGTCCATGTGCCTATCTGTAAAGTTTTATTCTTGTCCCCAAATATACGAACGACAGCTATCATGTAACATGAAAAGAATAGCCGTAACCGCACACTGGCACCTATCTCTGATGAACTACAGTTATCAAAAAGTTGTATTGCGCTAGTCTATTATGTTCTCGCCTGACTACTCAAAAAGCTGGAAGGTTGTTCTTTTTCAGTTATTCTTCTTCACTGCACAAACGAACGTAAACATAAAGCATGTAAAATCATATGAAGTAATAATAGTTAGATGAATAAATCTCATCATTCCTGGTGCAAATATAAAATGCCACAAAAGCAATAGGAAACAACCGCAAAGCGAAAAATATCCGTAAGATCCCCCGCAAGGTGCGAATTGTGTAGTGTGGAGCAATCGCAGAGGACTTGCATGAGCAGCATAGTTTTAGCTTGGAGACGAACCAAGGCATTCATGGCATTACATGTCGATTACTGTCCCATGTTGGCCATGTATGCGCGCATGTATAGTCTGCTACATACAACGTTCATAAAACGCCTATTAATTTTAACGCTATTCTAAAAAAAACCTGTATTCTAGCATATAGAAAAGAGAACTTGATATAGAAGAATTGTATTTCAACTATATACTAGCCATGGCCCATCATTTCTGGTTGTGATACTCATGTGATATGAATTTTGGAATAATTCAGTTAACCAATCGGCCTCGACAGCACCGACATTGTGTCATGTAATTCATGGTGTACATCACATGCATGATATCATATTCAAGCTAGTACCTATCATTTATGTTTTGCTATACATAAATGTCACGTCATGTAAATTGCGTGTATCCAGCTGATGAAACGGCCGAGAGGGCATGAAAAACGAGCCGTGTAAATCATGACATAGAAAACATAACAAAAAGATTTTCATGCTATGACTTGTGATTTACGTTCGACGCAAACTCATGCTACGGCATGCCGTTGGAACTGTACATCAGACTGCTCAAACAGGCCCCATAGAAGTTAGATTGCTTGTTATAGAGCATGGCCTACATGACATGCGCGTGAAGGAGGGAAGTGTAAATTTAAGGGCTCGTTTTCTTTCTTAGACACAATATTAGTGAGAACTAACAGACAGTGATGCCAACGAAAGTATAGGGGATTTTATTAGTAGTAATTGTAATGTAAACGTGAAGACAGAAATTTAGCCGGTTGGCGTCACGGGCTACGTGACGCCAACAAGCAAAAAAGACTTTTCCATACTCGCCGTAATGGCTACTGGCGGCGCTGACTGACACTCTCACGTTCAAATGCAGATATATACCCTATAATCTGGACGAACGGATTACCGCCGCCGTAGCTCAGTTGGTAGAGCATCGGACACGTTATTCGAAGGTCGCAGGTTCCGTCCCTGCCGCCGGCAAGTTATCTTTTTCGCCCTTTTCTTTCTTCACATTTACAGTACATTTACTACTAATAACATCCCTGATACTTTCCTTGGAATCATTTTTCTACTAGCTGTCATTAATGATATGCATGTGGTGATTTTGAGGTTACGACCAGTCATTTAGGTTCGTCATGCCCTTGTGCCATGCCATACCATGTTTCGTATATATCAAATGAAAGAAACTGCCACGACACAATCAACAAGACTGGCGGTTGCGCCATTAAAAGTAAATATCATAATAATCAACATCAAGAAGGCGTTTTGTAACTAATGAGGCAGATGATATGCACTTCATGATCTCTATACCACGACTTGTCATATAACCCCTCTATCCCTGTAATGCACTCATGTCACACGATACTAATTTTGGTGTATATCAAGTTATATAAGCGGCCACGAGTGCAGGGGGGACTATGCCATGTAAAGCAAGACGTACATGGCATGAATATTTTGATTTTTATACGACCTGTCATATTATATTCAATGTACATTTAGTTCATGTCACATAAACCTTGGTTACGTTAAGTTATCGAAACGACCACGAGAGCACAAAGTCGTAGGCGGTAAGACAGATAGATGGAGTAGTCCGGAGAGGCAACGCCTGCACGAACGAAGCGCGAGAGCAGATCACCTCGGCCACCAGAGAAGTGGTGCCGTTCACGCAATCATCAATGTTCGCCGATGGTAGGGTGGCCGGCACTCCGGCTCACGACGTCAGTACGAAGTGCATGCTTATTGTAGCAGCCTTCTGTGCATCCGCCTTTGAGGAGGAAATGCCGCAGACTTTTAAGGTTGTATCCGACTGGAGATAGATAGATAGATAGATAGATAGATAGATAGATAGATAGATAGATAGATAGATAGATAGATAGATAGATAGATAGATAGATAGATAGATAGATAGATAGATAGATAGATAGCTACGCACATAATACATTTGATTTTCTACGAAATGCTTCGCATGTAGAACAACAGAATACACCGGTTCCACGTGGCCCGCTAATTGAATTTATTTTTTAACTAGTGAGCAAGAAAAACGTCGCAAAATGCTTGTATTAAGTATGGTAGAGGGCACTACAGTAGCTATCCATACAATACGTGTTCAGGTAGTGATATTTTCGACGAAAGCGTACGCGCGAGAAACATTAGGAAGGTTATGAAACAAACCAGCATCTAGCGCACACGCAAGACAAGAAACAAGTGACCAACAATGAAAACAGCTTGTATTCGTCGGTTTTCACTTAATTATTGTCGTGTGTTTGCGCTTGGAACTAAAACGAAAGACCGACATGCCCAAATTTACGTGCTGTCATGAACTATTTATTTGGATTGAGATACGTGCATGAGTGCTTCACGAAATGGCCATAGTGTTTGAGAGAGCATTACAGAACCAAATTCCCGTGCGGTTTCATATGTCGCAAAATAGGGGCATTACAGAAAAGTAAAACTTTCCGCACATTCTTTAGTAGAGTTCCCTACCTGAGATTGTCCATGCTTGTCATAATGATACAAGGTCGCTTTGCAGTGTTCCGGATGACAGTACCCTTCATCTTCCATTACAACTTCGATTCGAGCCCATGTCTTCGTCACCATGCGCAGGTAGACTCGAAAGTTCACAATAACTGCGTTAGGCAAGCATCAGTAAGCTATAACTGCAATATCATAACACACTATCGTTCATCTTATGACAATGAGTCTATTTCTTTACTCTGTTTACGTTTCACTACGTAGTGCAGCACACTGTGTCTATTTCAGGCTTACATATCGCAACATAAAGGCGTTGATATGCAATGCATTGCGTAAACTAGCATTCAAGCGCAGATTAATGACAGCAAGAACAACATGATGCATTTCCATAAATGCGTACAGCAATTTGGAACATCAAATAATGGTGGTACAACGAGATATAATATATGTCACATGTGATGGAAGCTCGACAAAAAGAACGCTATGAAACTAGCAATTCCTCAATTATGGTACTAAAAACACCTTGTGTTCGCAGTAGCACGCTAAAGGGTTTGCAAAACGAACGAGATTTTTTTTCTTTTGCTTAGGGAGACACTCATCGTGCTTTGTTCAAATTTATTTAGCTACACATTACAAAGGCGTGTACTTCCCGGACACTAGAGTATTGTGCAGCCTAAGTTGACACACCAAAATTCAAAACGCCGGGAATATCAAAACTGGTCAACCATGTTACGCCCCAAATCGTTTTTACAGAGTACCTACCTCTACGGGCAACTATTTCTTAAAACCGCCAGGGCACTTCTGCTCAAGTGAATGTCACCTACCACGTACCTCGATCAAAATGCGCGTGCAATGCTGCACCACGCGAGGTGCGTCCATCAGGCCCATTGCGCTGGGTGCGCAGGGCCACGCTGACGTTAGAGCAGGTCGGGATGCTTGTACAGGTAATATTTGTCAGGTCAGGGTCAAGAACTTTTGTTCCAGCACACGTACCCATACGCAAATTTCTTCCGCCCCATCGCCAATCGCCGCTGTAGGTAACCTTGAGATTGTACTTATCGAAACAGCCCGTCGGCCGCGTCCACCACAAGGTAAAGGAGTCATCAGCCATTTCAAGTGTCGGCAGCACCTCTGGCAGTTCTGCAACCCAGAAATGAAAACATAAGGGCTGTAACATTTCAAATACTCTCACCTGTTTATTCCCAGCCGTTGCATGCGCGCAGGGAAATGTTTGTCCAGATATCGGACCAGCAAAACAATATACACGATAACATTTGCACAAGGCAATCGTTCTGAAATAAGCAGAAATGAAGGAGACGTGAAAAGTTAGTTATATTACACTCTGTGAGGGTGCATTAACAGCGGATCCGAAGGCCGCACTCCCGTCTATACTCTCATCAGCATTCTTCAAAAATGTTTAAAAAATGAGCGGGTAACTCACTGACCACGCGCGACGCAGCACATTGGCTTGATGGGCGGCACCATCGCAATGGTTATACCGGTTGCATTGCCCTAAAGGTTGAATATGTCACTTGATGACGTCATCGTGTGACTTCATGATGACGTGTTACTTTTGTCATCGCTTCTTTGAAGGGCGAAGGTGGTCACATGTTATTTTTTTTCAGCGAAAGCTGTTATGAGATCACATCAAGGGCCGATTTCGGCGCCGTAGTTGTGTGCCGCCGCCGCCGGTGTCCGTAACCACTATTGCGCGAAATAAGTTAAACGAATGATCCCTCTGTCAGAGCAATCGGTATAACACAAAAGTGAAACGTGTACTCACAGAGGTAGTTGAGTGTTTACTGTGCATTGTTTCGTCACAAGGTCGAATGAATTAATACTTAGAAACAAATTGTAATGTCACGCGAAGAACAGCAAGTCACTCGAAACTTGCAGCACGTTCCTCAAGCAGAAAGGAAGCACACAAAGAACATACACAGGACGAGCGCGACCTAACAACTGTCACAATTGTTACTTGTGTGCGAGCTGCGGCCTCCTTTCGCACGCGCGGCCGCTGCAGCGAGCGAAGTGACCTTCGTGCTCCCTGTAACGTCAACGCACACTTGCGGAGAAAGCGCAAGACGTACAAACGGCCGCGATCATGAGATAAGCGCAGGCGCACGAGCGACCACGCCATGTTGAGGTGCGGGCATCGCAACGCACGGGGACACGACCTCGCACACTCCGGACCATTCGCGCCATCTCGCTACTGATAACAAGAACACGCTGAAGTCACCGATCTCCGAGTACTGCCAGCGGTAAAAAAAAACGGCAGATCCTCCAACGTACTCTGAGAATCGATGTAATGCGAAGCAGCCAGAAGGAAGCAAATCATGCTGTACATAATATGCATGTTATTATTGAAAGGTTAGGACTTGTCATTCGTGCTCATCATACAGTCACGTCGCGCAATACAAATTTTGGTGTATATCAAGCTAGCGAACTGGACAGAAGCTCACCATGAGCGTGGTATGTAAATGACATTGTAGATGACATGCATGCCAAGATTTTCGTGTTACCACCTGCCACTTATATTACAGCGAAAGCTGTTATGAGATCACAACAAGGGTCGTTTCTGCGCCGTAGTTGTCCGCCGCCGCCGCCGCCGCCTCAGCCGCCACCGGTGTCCGTAACCAATATCGCATGAAATAAGAAAGAAACTAAATAAAAAAGCACCTATGACAGAACGGGAATCGAACCCGGGTCCTCTGCGTGGCAGCCCAGCACTCTACCACTGAGCTACCCCGCTGCTTGAAACTGCGGTGCAAACTGACCCTATGCAAGCTTCATGTCGGGTAAGGAATCGCGTTAATGTGTGTTGTAAAGCGTTTTAGAGCAGTAAAGTAAGAACCAGGCGTCACGCAATGCGAATTGCGTAACGAGTGGGTTGTTCATGCTCCAACCCATTGCAAAAGCCTGGGGCATAATTCTTCATCGTCGTCAGCCACAGCATCAACAAAGTGCACATATTGCGTCACAAGAGTGTAGCGGGTAACGCGCTTTTCCGCAGATTGACGAATAATGGCATAGTAGGCGCTTCCCCACTACACAAAAATTATGATGATTTATGGCGTAGTGGGTACCATGCAAGTGGGCTTGTAGTAGTTGCCCTAAGAGTGTTTAAAAAAGGCTTAAGGCCGCTCTCCAGCTTTCACTGTGGCTGTGCTGCGCCTTCTGCGCAGGCCTGGCGGTTTTCGCTTAATTTTTTACCTCGAATCACAGCGATACGCGAGGCCAATCTGCCTCCGTTCCGCATGCGTTCGTATTCCCGCGCTTTGCGCATCGTTCAGACGCCATCCGCGTTCCAGCGTTGAAATTGACGGACACTTTCAATTCCAAAGTGTGTTCCTCGAACGCCTGTGCCCACTGAGACGGGGTCGGTCAGAATGGAACGCGATGCGCGCGTCAACCTCCTTCCATGATTAGAGACACCGGGCACCGTGACGCTACGCAAGCAAAGCGCGAGCGCTGTAGTGTACAATGCGACCACCGTCTGTTTGCGCGCCCCGGCGCCCACCTGGCACCGTGCCAAGGCACGGCTGGAGGGACGGACGGACGGACGGACGTCAGCATGAGACATTCAAGGCTTTCGCCTTGAAAATTTCTTGTATATCAAGCTAGCGAAACGGCCACGAGAGTCTCATGAGCGTGGCATGCAAGTCATGTTGCACATGACATGTCATGATTTTTATATTACCACTTGTCATTTATGCTCGTCATATAAGCTGAATACCAAAATTGGTGTATATCAAGCTAGCGAAACGGACTCGAGAGTGTCATTAGCGTGGCATGCAAGTAATGTTGCACATGACATGTCATGATTTCCATATTACCACTTGTGATTTATGCTCGTCATACAGTCACGTCACTCAATACAAAATTTGGTGTCTGTCAAGCTAGTGAAACGGCCGCGAGAGTGTCATGAGCGCGGCATGCAAGTCATGTTACACATGACATGACATGATTTCCATATTATCACTTGTTATTTATGCTCGTCATACAGTCACGCCACTCAATACAGAGTTTGGTGTATATCAAGCTAGCCAAACGGCCCCGAGAGTGTTATGAGCGTTGCATGCAAGTCATGGTGCACGTGACATGTGGTGATTTCCATATTACCACTTGTCATTTACGTTCGTCATACAATCACGTCACTCCATACCAAGCTTGGTGTACATCAATCTAGCGCAACTAGCAAAACGGCCCCAATAAAAAAAATTACAACCCTGTCACCTTGCCTCGGCTTGCTTCGAATAACATAGATTTCCATGGTACTTGGTAGCTGCCAAATTTTTAATAAAAGATAGGGAACCTCATAATGGAGCAGAAATGTGCCACTTTAGTCTGGTCTAACCTGTTCCTACAACCGTGAAGACCAAGTTTGTTTGGGGACACCCGTTCGCAACCGTGGCCGGCGTGAACATCATAACTACACTAGTATTTGTGCCATTACGGATCAGAATGAGACAACCGAGCCCACACGTAGTTCATGCTGGGCGCATAAAACCATACATCGCTAGTTTCGTAACAGTTTTTTTACAGTGCAGCTGTTATAGCCGAGGTTTGCCGTTGTAGTAGATAGAAAATGGTCATCATCATGAACCGGCATGCGCTCAATCACCACCATTGCACACTGCGCAGGTGGTTTGCTGTCCATGTGTTCCCCTGTTAATTTTCAGTGGACGAATGTGGTGAGTAGTGGCACCTGCCCAATTTCTGCGGCAAATACACGCTATAAGAGCTTCGAAGCAGAGCTGTTTTAGTCGAGGATTGCGTGTAAATTCGACAGACACAGAAAAAGATAGATAGAAAGAGAGAAAAGATAGAAAGAAAGCGACGAAAGAAAAAAAAGATGGCAAGGCAGGCAGACAAATAGACATAGAAAGACAGACTAAAAAGTTAAAAAAAAACTTCCCCATCTCCCGCTAAAGAGAACCATGTGTGTGGATGCCAAGCAGCGGGGAGATGGTTAGCTTGAGCGGGAAAAACGTCGCCCCTCTCGTTTCGCGGCAGCGGCCCGGGCGCTCATCGCGGCGCTGCACAGGACAAAAAATGACGCACGTTCCGTCATATTTATACCGCGGAACTACCGTGGTGCCCCCCAGCGGAGTATGCAGCTGTCGCACCTCCTGTCGCGCGCCGTTCCCCCCCGGAGTATGCAGCTGTCGCACCACCTGTCCCCCCCCCGTTCTCTCCTACAGGAGAGGAGAGAACGGGGGGGGAACAGGTGAAACTACGGTAGGAGAGGAGAGAAAGGGAGGGGTCGCGTATGCGCTGTGGGACGCGGGAGCCGCTCCGTAGAGTAGATAATTCCTAGAGTAGAGAAAGGGGGTGAGTGTAGGAGAGAGGGAGAGACGACGCGCATGCGCTGTGGGGCAGTCGGACGCGGGCGCCGCTCCCTAGAGTAGAGGATTTTTACAGTAGAGAAAGGGGGAGAGCGTAGGAGAGAGCGGGAAGAGGACGCGCATGCGCTGTGGGACGCGGGCGCCGTTCCATGGAGTAGGAGAGGAGCGATTGGAGGAGGGGACGCGCATCGGCTGTCGGGGTGCGGGACGCGGGGGCCGCCCCGTAGAGTAGAGGATTCCTAGAGGAGAGAAAGGGGGGTGAGCTTAGGAGAGGAGACGGAGGGGACGCGCATGCGCTGTGGGGGGTTTAGGACGCGGGACGCGGGCGCCGCTCCGTAGAGTAGATAGGGGGGAGGGGACGCGGGGGGCCGCTCCGTAGAGTAGAGGATTCCTAGAGGAGAGAAAGGGGGTGAGCTTAAGAGAGGAGAGGGAGGGGACGCGCATGCGCTGTGGGGGGTTTAGGACGCGGGACGCGGGCGCCGCTCCGTAGAGTAGAGCATTCCTAGAGGAGAGAAACGGGGTGAGCTTAGGAGAGGAGAGAGAGGGGCTGTGGGACGCGGGACGCGGGAAGGAGTGACGAACAAAGCCCCCCGCAAGCACATGCAAGCAAGATGAAGGAATGGAGTCAACGTGGGAGGCAGACACAACCGCTTGTGTGCGTTATTCTTTGCTTGCGCCCAGCACCTGCCTAGCCATTGCTAAGCAGCCATTCTGTGCTCTCGGCCATGACCCTTGTGACTGTGGCGGTGGTTGACGGCCTTAATGTGCAATAGTGTTCTCGTTCGCATAGTGGCTGCTTCCCTACTTCATGAAAGTGACCGCACGCGGGAGCGACGGACACAGCCCCCAGCATAAGATTTCGATAGCGATATCCTGTGCCTAGTGCGTACTTCGATCACTTAGCGCAGCCTAGGTAATGGGTAGCATCCTTTAAACCACGAGCAATTATGAGCGGGAAATGTTTTAGAACTTGCTATGCACCCACCACGTGGTGTTTAGGGAATACGCGCTGTAACGTGGGTGACTTTTGTAATGGGTGGCCGGCTTTGAACCAGAATATCATTATGATGTTCACATGTTCTGACACGCGATGGCAATGTACGCTTCTACTAGGCAATATTACTGCGATATTACATGTTGTATTGTGATGCCTGTATACTGGACGCGTGTGTTTGTAAAGGGTGAAAGTAATTTTTTCTGCATGTCCAAGCAGAGGGAGTTATTTTCAATGTAATTCCAAGCAGAAGCACGGCTCTGTGGTAGAACACCTGCCTGCCACGCAGTCGGCCTGGTTTCACTGCTCACTCGGGCCCCGAAATTTTAAATGCGAATGCATTTCATAGTCGGCCTATGTCAGGCATCCGGCGTTGTCCAGCGTTGTCCAGCGTTGTCCGCGGAGGAGGGGGGATAGGTTGAGGAGGTAAGCGCCGGCAGGTGTTAGATGTGAAGCATCTTATGGCGAAGCTTAATCCGGTGGTGGTGGTGTGCGGCGTGATCACCCTTACTGCGCATGCGCAAACCCTTTAAAAAATAAAAATAATAAACATCCTCTCTCCCTCTCTCTCCTCTAGGCATCCCTCCCAGCGGCAACCACACCCTCACTGCGCATGCGTGTCCCCCCCCTCTCTCTCCTCTCCTACGCTTCCCCCTCTCTCCTCTAGGCATCCCTGCTCGCGGCGTCCACACTCCCACTGCGCATGCGCGGCCCCTCCTCTCTATCCTCTCCTACGCTCCCCCTCTCTCGCCTCGCGACGCCGACGCAGGCAGCGTCTGCTAGCGAGTTTCTTGGTTGAAAAAACCGACTGCTCGCGCTGCACAACCATTCACTGGCCACCCCGTATATATGGAAATGGATCTTGACCTCCATGGTGGTGCCGGTGGGAGATTTCTCCTGTGCGTTGTTGAACAATAAAAATTCGCAGCGTGCGCGTTAACTAAAAGCGGACTGCGAGTCTCTGTGTCCAGTCGGAGTCTTCTGTCTCTCATTGCACATTAGCAGCGATTGGCATGTTCCAGTAGGAAACACCGCTCCATCGCTGCGTGCTTTACGCATCCCCAGTTTTCTCTCCTGCGCGACGCTGGGATGAGCGCCAGCGTCAACGCCGCCGCCGGTGTAAGCGTAGCGCCCGCTGCTTCACATATACACATGGTTCCCTTTAGCGGAAGATGGTGTAATTTTTTATCTCTCCGCTCTCACTCCCTCTCCCATAGCAACAGCTACGGGCGCGCTCGCTTATACTCGCCCCTAGCAAGCGGAGCAGGTGGTGCGGGCGGAGTAGCGGAGAGTGAGTGGAGAGGAGGAGCGCGCTCTGGTGTGTGAGGGCGCTCGCATCGCGGAAGCTCGGCGGAGCTCCCACGTGTGTGGAGAGTGTAGAAGAGGGTAGGTGCAGTGCTTCGCCGCTCCTTCTCTCGCCGTTCGCTCTCTCTCCTCCCTGCGCCCCACACTCCCGTCCGCTCGCTCGCACGTATATATAAATGGAGTGAAGCGCGCGCGAAATGCATTCGCATTTCCTCACGATTTCCCCTTCGGGGAGGTGGGGGGCATTTTTATGATTTATTTTATTTGCGTCTTTCTCGATTTTTCGGTCATGGACAAGATGATGATTTTTCGCTCACAACCAACGACGCTGATACCGACGCCGGAATTCTGCGAAACGAGCTCTTTAACGCTATCGCGTTAAAAGGAAACAAGCATAATTATGTATATTAATACCCCCCTCATTTTGGCTAAAGGGCCAACCCTGATGGACACGCTTTTCAGCAGGCAGCTACTCTGTGAAAGGCTCCCAGTACTGCTGTAGCCTCAGGACATTATCAACCACCGGCGTGTGCGCATTGTCAAGTCACTGTGCTAGTTATCATTTTTCATATATGGTGTTCCGTAGACACATTGCATGAGGACAATTCGATGATGTTTTTGACGCAGGGAACAAATATGGTTAAACAACATCACGACTCTAAGTATTGTATTAGTGACCAGTGGTATACGATCAAGAACATTACGTGGTTGTACAGAGGCCTAAATTCAACCATTATAAAAGTATGTACAATGCATAGCACAGAATATTTATAAATATATAGTACGGAGTAGTATAGAGCATTGTCAAGCGGGGTTTCATACCTCGGCGCAGTGTGTTTTGAATCAGAGCCTATATACGCCATGTTAGGGCATCGGTAGTCCCTTCTACACAACAGCCACGAAGAAAGCGCTTTATTAATGCTTACTACACCTCAGCAGCCAGTTATGGACGTGGTGTGCTAATTATCACCTTGATACATGACTTGCAGAGACCAAACATTGTTTTAGGATCGTGAAACGTCCATGCAAAACAAAGCTATTATTAGTAAGAAGAATTTTAAGTTGAAAACAAACTTCTAGCAAGTGAAACCAAGCGAACTTGAGAATATGTTTAAAACCATGCCCCGCCAGGTCATCACA
The DNA here is from genome assembly GCA_030522465.1 of Rhipicephalus appendiculatus. Classification (NCBI taxonomy): domain Eukaryota; kingdom Metazoa; phylum Arthropoda; class Arachnida; order Ixodida; family Ixodidae; genus Rhipicephalus; species Rhipicephalus appendiculatus. Next base: position 107,038 of record JALIZH010015782.1, read on the forward strand.
AAGCCCTTCCCTCTCGAATAAAAGGCTGGAGGCTCTGTTTCCTGGAGAAATACTAGTATGCATGAGCAGAATATTCATTTCTAGCGTGACATTTTATTAGATTTTGCTCTCGTTATTGGTAAATTTGTAGCAGACGACACGGAGTAGGCCAACCCTGCTCTAAAGGCGTCAAGCTCTGCGATTTGTTATTTCAATAAACAAAGACTGCGCAGGTGGAAATAAAACTTACTGCTAAAGGTCAGTTTTTAGAATGTAGCCACTGAAACGGTAGCAGCACAGAAAGCACCAAATACAGTATATTGTTCGTTTTGTTGACTCAATGGGTGTTTCCTATATTTTTGGAATAGCAATTTTACCTGAAATATATCGCAAACAGGCGTATACAAGTTGAGTGTGAAGGTACCTTTCTTGGACATGGTGATGTCGTGCAACGTGACACCGGAAGAAAATACTTCCATACGTCCCCTCCTGTGGGTGCGGACGGTAACTCTCACACTACAAGCTTCGATTTTCCCGCAGGTGATGTTATTCTGTTTTGCGTCAACTGAGATACCACCCGCGCAGAAACCCGCGCTGAGGCCTCCCACGCCACTGCGTCCTCGGTTTTCTTCAGCAACCTCGACGATGTAGTTGTCAAAACAGCCTCCTGGTCGTTGCCAGAAAACAGTAATGGAATCCTTATCCATGTCTATGACTTCCAACTTTGTCACTTCAGGAAGATCTGCAGAGCACAATTGCGGAAAAAATTATTAAGTCTGTCTAAACATACAAGCGTTATTTTCCTGAAAGTAGAATTTAGGTTTGTATTTTGCGAAGATACAAGCTGCGAATTGGCTAGGTGCTTCTTTTGTAAAGCGCTCATTTAGAACATATATCCCATGCGAGAGTCAGGCACTAATTGTCATCTACACACATTTTAATGAAGTTTTAAGGCTCTTTGCGAGGGCCTCGTTTGTGTTTGTTAAGTAAAGCAAGATTGAACCATCCAAGATCATTAGCTGCAAGCTTTGTAGCAGGTATCATGCAGCAGCAAAGGAATAAAGTATCCTAAGGCCGCCCAATACACTCCAGAGATTCCCTCCTTAATCAGGTAATCGCTGAACTACATATATCCACATAACCTGGCAGCCACACCACGGGACCATAGAATGCCATAATTTAAAGCATTAAGCAGTTATCGCTTTATGCCGAAGGCTGGCTCGTTCAATGTTGCTGGGGAAACAATACAGAACGCAAGTATGACTCAACCAGCAAACACAAGCATTCTTCGACATAAAACATTCGTTCCTTGCACCACAATAATTCACCTATAGCGACCATAAGCCTTTCAGCTCTGGCGGCATCATCGGCCTGTCCGACAGCAAAGAGTGTCGTCGGGAGCCGAGATGAGCAGCGTGATCTCCCACTGCTCCCCATCCTGAATTTTTTTACCCTTTCCCATGGCCTTTACACAAGCCCAAGTAATGTTTTTCAGGATCGGCCTTCCTTGTTAAAGTTTTTATTTGACCCAATATTGTTCGTAATAATGCTGATTACAAGTCGCCGGCTTTTGGCTGGTATTGGTTTGAAGGAAGTGCCATGCTAACGGCCCCTGATTATTGATAGGTGTGTTATGGACAAAAGGGCCTTGCACCAATGGACAAAAGGGCCTTGAACAATGTGTAACGGTCAGTAATCTTCAGCTAGCCATCCAGTTCTCTATAAGGTGGTTAGGTTGGTTCTGCACTAGAAACTGTGCAAAACCGCCTCACGAGGTTTTTTTACTGTCTCCACTTTGGAAGGTTTCTGCACCTCATCTGGTTTTGCACTGCCTCCGAGATCGGACCACTGTGACCAAGCGATGATTAGTGCGACGACTTGATGTGGTGCAATGTTATGTGACGTCATATTGACATCATGATGAAGTCCCAAAATTCGGTGATCTGTGACGTCATGATTATGTTACAGGGTGGCGACATCAAGCCATAATGTCTGATCTCGCGACTTCCCGCCGCGTTCGTGTTGACGCCCCCCGACGGTCACATTCCGGGTTCGATGAGGCAACCCAAGTCTTTCTTCTTAATATTCAAGCACCCGAGTTATAGTACTCAGCAGATGATAAGACGAAACATGACGTCACGTCATGTTCAAAGTACGCTTGGAATATCTCTAGGCTCCCTCTACACATTGCACCTATCGCTGAGCACCTGTTATAGCCCACTAGCATTTTAGAAATTATTCGCTCCTAGCTACTCTTTTGAGAGATTGACAAATGGACAGCATAACAACCTTATGACATCTGTTGAGTACGAGCTTGTACGAGCTTTGCCATACTCTCTTCTGCTATGCCAAATGTGAGGCTGATAGATTGTTTGCTTTGGCTGCCTTTTTACCTCATTGGAAGAGTCGGGATTCATGAAGCAGTTCCCTCTTAGTTAGTCTCAAGTGTGTTCCGGGCATCTTCTGACAGTTTATGTTCTCACGGTACAACGAGTTCTGCGGGTGAAATGGGTGCTTTTCGTGAGGTAATTCCGCTCAAAAGCAACCGCTAGACCAAGTTAAGTTTCTGATCATGCAAAACTGATTTTTTTTGCGATGTCAATGAACTCTGTTCACGCTAGCTTCGGTGACAGGGTTTGTGCAACAGCACACAAGTTGCTCTTAACGGGCCCTCTGTCAAGCCATGTCCGGTTACTGTGAAAGTGGCTCCAATAAATCACGCTCGAACGGACCACCTTACTTACCGATTGCCACGTTAAACAAATATGGTGCTTACATTCTGAAATGTTCTGGCTCTTTATCAAAACTCACTTAACATGCATCACTCTTAAGGTATAGCTAGCATAAGGTAAGCATTTGGAAAGCAGTCTATGGTGTTCTCGTGTATGTCACTCTAGGAAAATTGTATACTTAACATATATAGCGCATTCCCAACCAGAAAGATGAGCAAGATGTCACTCCTATCATAAAAGCGCAATTCTACACAGGCCACATGCCGTGACTATGAAGGAAATTAAAGGCACCAGAGCACACTATGTTTGCAATGACACCAACGAAAGAGAAGCACAAATGGAAAGCGCTCTCTATATCTATGTGTCATTGTTGTCTCTCGCGCTGTGCAAGACATTTTAGAAATAAATGACCGTGGAATAACCTGACCCTCAGTTCCCTTATCCGCGCATAATTGTTGCTATTTCGCCACCTTTGCACACGGAGCTTTAATTAAATAATTCTGTTCGCCCATACTCAGATATATTGAACAAGAATTTTTAAGCATCGGCGGTTACATTTTCCATGACTAATCTCAAAGGAGGTATTTAGATGTTCCAGTGAAAAATAGATAAGCGGATTTTCGATTACCTCCTCAGAGACGTAGGCAGTCGCAGCTTAGAAGTGCTTACGAAAAATAGAGTATTGGATGGGCAAATTCCAGCACAGCGTAGCACAACGCTTATACCCTGGGAATCCCACCAGAGGGGATTATTCCGGCTGTTGAGCTTGTTAGGACGGAAACTAGGGCTTGCAAAAAGAAACTCCCAGATTCTCCGCACGAGCAAAGCGACAAATGCGACTGCAGAAATTAAAAATGTTATGCGAACTAACGCTAGCAGCCAGCTCCTGTATAATGTGACCTCGCGTAGCTCAAGGAAACGCTGGCACAACAAAACGCGACGGATGCAGCAGGCGAGGCGATCTTTATACTGAATGCCGTCATATTGTATCGTATGTCGCGATATCCGCGCACACTGATACGCACCGCTTTTTCTCCTCATTTTAGCATAACTTGAAAACTGCCTCCCCGATTCTGCCTCTGCCCGGAAACTAAGTAATCGAAAAGACTTCATCGATTAAGCTGATTAAATGCAACGCAGATATTGATAATGATCGATCGTTCTGCGGTACACCTTGTACCCATTAATCGACCAGTTTGTATGCGATATGGCTATCACTGGAACCGCGCGCCGAGAAGGGACAGAAAACGAAAAGATGCTCACATACACAGCACTGACTAACAACTGAGTTTATATACGGGACCAACTGAGTTTTAGACGGAACCAGCTTAACAACTGGTCCCGTCTCGATGCGCTGTTTCACGCTCAGTATGTACCAACTGGCCCGCCAACAATCACTGTTGCCCTTGTGATCGTCGCTCCGAGTTCGAACTCGGCATTGTGAATTAATTTTGCTCAGAGCACTACTGAAGCTTATGTATGAGGCCATTTTAGTCGAGCAAGCAGATATGGATTAACTAACTAAACTAGCAGATATGGATTAACTAACTAAACTCGTGTGACAGCGAACATTCTATTGACTACAATATTAAGAAGTAAGTATACGATACCTCTCCCCGGCAGGAAGACACCACTCAACGATGTTCCAGGGAATGTGAGATGCGAGGCGGTCTCGACCTGCGCGTGCACTGTGATACTTACGTTGGCGCATGCCTTGAACTTGTCGCAGGTAATTTGAGTCTGACTTCGGTGTACGACAGTGCCGTTAGCACACGAGCCAAGACGATGCGGTGCAAGCATGTCGCTTTCATCGCTAATATATTGCACCTCCACCCAGTAGTAGTCGAAGCTCACTGCTGGTTTGGTCCAGGACACAGTGAAGTAATCGGGCCCAACATCTGTTAGAATCAGATTCTCCACTTCAGGAACCACTGAAATATTAAAGAAATGATATTTTGAATTCGAGTAGCTATTGCACATTACTGTAGAAGAAAAGGTCAATTAGGACAAAACTTAGTCAATAGTCAAACAACACCCACTATGATGCATTCATGCAGCGTGTCCATAAACTCTACCTCTAATGTTTTTAAGACGCTTCAAATAGTTTTTAAATAGGGATGAGTAACATGTCTAGTAAAACAATATTAACAAATCAAAGTTAGCCATGCCAATGCTGTATCAGAATGTCGAAGAAATATTCCGACAAAATGTTTCTACAAACTATTGGTTCCCTTTCATTCGCTCTCTGGCTATTTCTTCAAGTGTAGGAAGGGCGAATAATCAATCATCATTTTACCATGTTGTCTCGATGCAGTGGCAGGGATTTTATTTTTTCCCGTGAGGAAATCTGACAAACTACGCAAGGATTATAAGTTACTTCCTGAATTCACACGGGTATTCTGGCCACAAGCAATCTTCTTGGATTTCGGCTCTGTCTACATAACCCGACAATTCCAGCACAAATGCAAGTCTCTACGCAAATGCATAGTTTCCGCACAATCGTTGCTTCTGTTCCGAGGGAACAATGCACCTGGGCAGCTGACGGGATGGGCACGACAGATAAGAAATGGTAATTCACAACGTTTGAATAGGTATCTTTATTTGGGAAGCGTTGCAGAGGACGAGAGAGCTTGTGTTCGTTTGTTTCTATCGTATTTTTTCGTCTAAGTTGTCGCGCCGTTCAAAATTCATGCATCCGTACCAACTCGCCCAGTTGTCAGTGCTACTGAACGGAGAGTTAACTGGAATGACGAAATTAGGAAATTTGGAAGCATAAAACGGAAAGCGCTCGCGCAGAACAGTGTTTGTTGGGGATCACTGGGAGAAGCATCCGCGCTGTGGTGGACATAGGACTAGCTGATTATAATGATGAAAACAAGTCGAATATTTGTTAGGCTTAGAGCTTCTGTATTATGTAACCTCTCTCAGGCATGAGATCAGTTATACAGAAGAAATGGTGATCCTTACCAAGTGAAAGGTTTGTAAGTTCTGCCGCCAGTGGACGACTACTTAAGGTCTGGGAACCACATCTTGCCTTTGCTGTGACCAGCACGCAAAGCTTGCTGTTGACGTAGTTATTGATGTTCAGCCACGTCCGTGACGTGTGGCTCTCGGAGCAACCGTTCATATTTCCTTCTCGTTCACATGCACTATACTTCTCGCATATCTTGACTGTGTATCCATCGATTATTCCATGTACTTTTACTGGGGGGTTCCCAACGTAGCCTTGTAGTCAGGGCTGATATCGGAAGCGTTGTTATGTTGGACGGAGAATCTGGATCTGAAACATCGACAACATATTTCATTATATATCACGTTTTTTTGTTGTTGACACGAAATTTAAAAGGTCTTGTCGTTGCCGTTGACTCAGCTAGGCGATATCTACGTAGTGTATTCATTTTCTGCGCAAACAACAGCAGGAATAATCAAGTTTTCTTGGGAACCATTCACAAAGATTGGTTTTGACAGGGAACATATCTATCACTGCTTTTAGTGTCGTCCGCAGTTCATCTCTTGTTCTGTCTTCCTAACTCATCTGCTTCCCAATTTCGCTCTGTAAACGCGTCAAATAATTTTGTTAGGTTCTATCTGTCGTATCCGTAGAGCTTTATAACAATTGATATATCATAGCGAGTTTCTTCAGACGTATTTGCTTGCAGCTTTTCCTTGGCATATCACTTTCCTATAAAGTGACGAGGATGTGTATAATCTGCGCTGAATTCCCAGTCTAGTTCATTCAAATCTCTCATAAGTGTAAAATTTGAAAATTACTAAGCAATTATTTGGTTTAAGAATAACCACAATATGCACAAAAAAGAGCACAGTGAGTAATACCTACCTCAGGAAATAAGAAGTGCAAATATGTGCCTATATCAACAAGATATGCATTTATGAGCACTAAAGAACTCATCTATCAGGGTATACGTCTGTTTCGCTAGCTCCTGCCCAGGCTAGTATTTCTTCCAATTTTACTTTAAACATAAACTATTGTGAACGCGAAGAACTACGCGCGACGTCTCCAATTGCTTCATGGCCTGGGAAAATTCGCTCAGGAAAGACGAATAGAAAGACTTCGCAGCCTCAAAAGCAAAAACGAAAGCATTTACCATGACCGGGTACAAATATGCCTTGTATTCCATTCACGAGGCGTGAGTTCTCATGGAGACCTTGGTTGTACGTACGAATCTCTAGGTTGACATGTGTGCAACCTTCGAAGTCTCCACAAGCTGTAAGGATATGGTTCCCAGCATACTTGTCTAACCCACACGACCCCACGATTCGATGGTAGGGGCGCCCTTTGGAGTCGAGTTTATTCTCGGTGATGTCCACTCTGTAGTAATCGAAATCGTATTTCGGTCGTAACCATGAGGTAGTGATAGATGTATCCATGAACGATCGAACGGTGAGGTTGACAATATCTGTAATAGAAGAACGCATGTGAAATGATTGTGGCAGAGCAATCCATGAAAGAATATATTCAGCTTACTTGAGATGCAAGAAACATGAATAGCTTAGCATGGGCGTCCGTACTCGCGACATCGTTGTGGCATTTACTTATTTTAAACTGCACCAGGCGATATAACATTAATTACAACTAACAGACAAGGAAGCTATGAAAAGTATAGAGGATTTTATTTTGTAGTAGTTATGATGGAAATGTGAAGAAAGTAAAGTGGACAAAAAGGTAACTCGCCGCTGCCTGAGACTGAACCTGCCACGTGCGAAGAACGCATCCGATGCTCTACTAACTGAGCTACAAAGGTGGTCATCCCCCGTACTAGTAGCCTTGATGGTGACTGTGGACCACTTTTTTCTGTCTACTGGCGTCACGAAGCATGTGAGCTCGCTGTATACACACACGCGCACGCATATATATATATATATATATATATATATATATATATATGAGAACTAACAGACAAAGATGCCAAGGAAAGTATAGGGGAAGCTATTAGAAGTAACTGTAATGTAAATGTGAAGAAATGAAAGTGGACGAAAAGATAACTTGCCACCGGCAGGATCCGAACCTGCGACCTTCGAATAACGCGTCCGATGCTCTACCACTGAGCTACGGTGGCGGTCATCTCCCCCGTCCACTTTATGGGGTATATATGTGTACTTAAACGTGGGAGCGTCAGTCAGCGCCGCCTGTTGCCATTACGGCGAGTGTGGAACACTCTTTTTTGCCTGTAGGCGTCACGTAGTACGTGATCTTATTACTAGAGGGCAGCTGACTAGTAATCCCTCGCATACCACCTGAAGGCATCAAGTCTTGCCAGACTTGATCTGGAAAACTTGATCGCATAACACCGATTCCAGACTTGGAATCGGTGTTATGCGAAGCATCCGGAGGTAAGGTGACTGGGTTGTAATTTTTTTATTTAGCGAAACGATATGAAGTGACGCTAAAGATATGTACAAATGTTGGACGCACAGACATGTTGAACAGTCGCATATGTTTCGTACAACCAGTTGTAACAGTTGTGTAACGATGCCAACAAAAATAAGAGTAATGCCAACACCAGAAGCCATAAGCTGATATGTAGAGCTTGTGCTTGCAAGGATGGTAGCCCTGGATAGTGCTACGTAAACTAACTACAGTGGATGGCGCTTAGTTATACAACTGACGTTAAGCCATCATGACTCCTTCGTCCTAGGAGTACGTACGTAATGTTTATAAAATAAGATAGCCAGCACTGCAACCACAATATGCGTTTCACCAACATTACGCTTCATAGGATGTTCTGCAAAAGCAGCTTCGAGACCTGACGTGGCTCTGAGGTAGAATGCTTGATTGCCACCCAGAATTCTTGGGTCCGATTCCTGCTGGGACTGTGATTTCCATTCTTTGTATTCCTGGCGTCAACGCCACCGATGTCCGTTTTTCTTAACTTTGTCGCCTATAAATTACCAGTGTCAACACCACCAATGTCAGTTTCTCTTAACGCTCTCGCATTCAAATTACCAATGCTTGTTCTGGTTGCTCCTGGGCAGATTAAATTGTCTGTCTAGTGGCGCATACCCGCATTTCGCGGCCCGCGGTATACGGGTATGGGCCACACGTGTCTGCAGAAATGAGTGTGACGACGTACGCGACGGGATTTTTACGTTATTCATGTCATGACCAGCGAGACATATTCGTCAATACCTCTTACCCTCCCATACAAATTTTGGTCAACCCCAAGTTAAGGAGGCCATCACGAGAGTACCCAGACGTAGGCGGCTAGATAGATAGATAGATAGATAGATAGATAGATAGATAGATAGATAGATAGATAGATAGAAACGCAAAAGTGCTTATAGTACGCAGAGAAATGCTTCCCATTTAAAAGTCCCAGTTTCGCCACTAGGGCGAAGCAATCAATGCGATAGCAAGAAATTAGTTTACGTGAACTAACAACTGTCGCAGTTGTTACGTGTTTGTATTTGAGCAACGCGCTGCGAGTGTCCACAATGCAGAAGCCGACGATGTTGTTGTTGTTGCCTCTGACATGGCTCAAGGAATTGGTCAAGGATTGATTATGTGATACTGTTGGACTTTTCGACGCTGTTTGATACTTCTTTTTCTTTTAAACTGCGGTATGTGGAATGACCCCTCTTCGTCTCCTGCCACGCGGTGGCGTCTGACGCCAAGTGCGCCTGGTGTCTTTTTTTTTTGTACCTCATGAGTGGTACAGAAGGGAGCCACTTTTTCATGCGCCTCTCAAGGGCAGTTTTCAATTTGAAAGAAACTGTAAAACCGTTGCGTGATAGAAAACACACTCAAGCTGTTCCGAGATCTGCGTACCGCGAGCGGCAAATGGTTCATATGAATAGCTCGCCGTTATATCGCTGGCACGAGCATGGCGTGTGGCTGTGTTGGCTTGCGCAGCAGGCTGCGGAGCGAGGGGTCGCTGATTCGAATCCCCGGTCAGGTGGTCTGGAATTTTTATCTGCTGATTTATTTGTATTTCTGCTTTTTTCATATATACACATACATATACATATCCGGGACATGACGGCGTCGACAGACGGCGACGGCGAAAATCAGCCGAGAGTGTCCATATAATCGCAATAAAAGTGCACGAAAAGATAACTTGCCGTTGGCAGGGATAGAACCTGTGTCTTTTGAATAACACGTCGGAAGCTCTACCAACTGAGCTACCACGGCGGCCATCCCCCCGTCTACTTTATGGGGTATATATGTACATTTAGACGCCGGAGGATTACCCGCCACGGTGGTCTAGTGGTTATGGTACTCGCCTGCTGACCCGCAGGTCGCGGGACCAAATCCTGTCCGCGGCGGCCGCGTTTTCGATGGAGGTGAGAATGCCTGAGGCCCGTGTACTTAGATTTAGTTGCACGTTAAAGAACCCCAGGTGGTCGAAATTTCCGGAGCCCTCCACTACGGCGTCTCTCATAATCAGATCGGGGTTTTGGGACGTCAAACCCCATCAATTATAATTAAACGCGGGATGCTTAGCCAGCGCCACCAGTAGTCATGACGGCGAGTGTGGAACACTCTCTTTGGCCTGTTGGCGCCACGTAGCACGTGATCTTATTACGGGCTGGCCCGTAGTATAGATAGATCAGTATGGTAGTCGAGCAACAAGCAGATGGCAGTTGCTTGCGCAGCTCCGAAAGCATGTCCGTGGATCTGAGCAGTGACAAAGTGGTAAAGAGAGGCTATAGCAAAGCCACATCTTGTGTTATTGGGGAGAGGGAGAGCGCATCAGCATCTCCATGCTTCCTACAAGAACGATGTACGACACGAGTATCATATTGTTGCAAGCGAAGCGCCCAACGGCCCAAGCGCCCCGACGGTTTTTTCAAGGTAGAAAGCCAACATAGAGTGTGGTGGTCTGCATCTACGCGGAAAGGACATCCGTAAAAGTGCGGGCGAAACATGACCAATGCACCAATTATCGCGAAACACTCGTCCTCTGTCGCGGAGTAATTTAGTTCAGCCTTCGTCAGAGCACGAGTCGCATAAACTACAGCGTGTTCACTGTGGGGGGTCTTCCCGTTGTACCAAAACTGCACCGAGGCCGACGCCACTTGCGCCGGCGTGATTTTCCGTGGGAGCAGTTGGGTCGTAGTCGGGAAGAATAGGTGGTGATATTGCTAGGGACAGCCATCAAAGACAAATACGTGGAAGAAGACGACGACGATTTGAAGACTGTTTTGTGCCGCTGCCTTAGGGTTACACTTGGCTACAGCCTCTCGTCTGCGTCTTTTCGCCTAGCAATATCAATAGACAGCGCAACTGGAGCAATGCGTCATCACATTCCGGTGACCACGCAGATATACCTTTGCTGGTGGTAAGAAGACTTGTCATAGGTACGATCATGGACGCGAAATTACACGGGACCCAATGATAATTGGAGCACAGGCCGCTGGAACTCAGGGCTTTGATGAATGTGGACTTTGGGACGTCTGCGATAGCTCGAAGCTTATCGGGATCTGAAAGAATGCCGTATTTTGAGATGGCATGTCCCAAGGTGGTTAGCTTCCACACTGAAAATCGGCAGTTCTTCAAGTTCAGTTGTAGAACCGCAGAATTGAGGCATGTGAGAATGTCCTGCAGACGAGCCAGGTTTCTCTGGAAATCTGTTGAAAATACTACTATGTCATACAGGTAATAAAAACAGGTCTTCCACTTGTGGCCTCGAATTATGGCATCGATCTTGCTCTCTAGTGTTCAAGGCGTGTTGCAGAGCCCAAGTGGCATGACGTTGAACTCGTATAGGTCATAGGGTGTTACAAAGGCTGTTTTAGGGTGGTCACACTCAGCCATCGGTACCTGCCATTAGCCAGAACGCACACCCAAGGAAGTGAAATACTCGGCGCCTTGTAAGCAGTCAAGACCATCGTCTATTCGTGGTAGCGGATACGCGTACTTTTTGTAACCTTGTCATGGCGGCGATATTCAGCGCAAAATCAAATGGAGCCATCATAGTTGCTTTACCAATACCACAGGTGATAACCAAGGGCTTTATCAAGGCATAAGGCGCCGCGTTGAAGCATGTCTTCCACTTGCTCCGTAATGACGCGGCGTTCTTGGGCGGAAAAAGGCCGCTGTCGCAGGGGTGAATGCGAACCGGCGTCAATAGTATGAGTGATAGTCGAGGTGCGCCGGAGCGAAGTTTTAAGAAAGTCCAAAGAAGAGGTGGCTTTGTCAAGGAGAGCAAGAAGTTGGCGGCGATGAGAGGAGGAGTGATTTGCGTCTATGGTGGTTACGAAATCTGGCGAACTTGATGGTTGAGATTCGGGATTGAAGCTGTCAATGTAACAACGGGAGTAGTCATTGGGGAGAGCAACGTCGTCAATGTGGTCGACAGGTTGTCCATATGCTAAAGTCTCGCCACAGAGTAAAGTAAAAAAGTAGTTGCAATGGTTTGCGACTAGTATTGTGGTTGCTCCAGATGCTACAGTTAGAACAGCAAGTGGAAGGAGAATGCCCTTGGGCTTATTGAACACGTGAGATGGCGTAAACACTACCGTGGCGTCAGGTTGAGCAGTACACGAAAGAGTAACGACTGACGCCTCCGGAGGCAAGTTCGTGTCGGAATCAGCCGTGAGATTTAAGATCCCTAGATAAAAAAAGTTTTCAAGGTAGCGGCACCCTTACTTTTCCTCCTCGCTTATTTGCCTGGCGCGCCCCCAAGAACGGTCAAAGCGTGCATAAAAAATGGAATGTTCTTGTTCAGTTATTACGGCGGATTGAAACAATTATACCAAATGAGAAGTAAATGAGACGTAGGATAAAGGGCTGCTTAGTTAAGTAAAGGTGGTACAACATAAGAAGCATGATGTGTGTTACCCTACTGGCAACGTTGTGCAAGTTCTATATTTAACACCATTAGCCATTGCGTCTGGCATCGTACATCGTAGTTCGTCCAGTACTCCGAATGTATTTTGCTCTTGGCACAGTTAACGTGCTCCTTGCTGAATCATGTGATCCTGACTGGCCACAGGGCAGCACTTTGCCAGGACGTCGCGACGAGTGCTCATAGCTGGCTTCTGCACATACAGGGAAAAACGGCAGCCAGACTGGAACGCACGCTTGACTAGCCGCACTGCGATGACAGTTTTTCCTCTGGAAAATACGTCCATTTTCGGAATCATGATGCCAGGTAATCGTAGTGCATGCTATATTATCTGGGTGGCTATGGAAGAGACCGCGGCACCGCAATTCGGGAGCACGCAACTTCACCAAAAAGTGAGAGTTCTACCAGTGAGGTGACCCTAAGCATCGTGTTTCAGCTTCTTTTTGCCGCGTTCTAGAGCAAGTGGCTTAAACTGGTCTGGCGTGAAATGTTCCTGAAAGTGGATTCATTAAACACCACAGCTGTATTCAACTTTACGAGTATACGCACAAATATTTGTAACAACGGGCACGCACTATACTCCATCTCACAACTACCTTTCAGCACTGCCATAGCTACGAGGCGTACACACGTAGCATCCTTGCGCAGCACATAATATAGTTCCGGGCGTAATTGTTTCATTGTCAACTATGTAAAAGAGTTTTCACTGCGCTTCTTGCATGACGCGTTATAGCGATAGATGTTACGTTAGGCCCTTCATGAATGCACTTCGCATTTTATAAAATATTGCAGGCGGGTAACCGTATTAGCCACCCTAACCGCGATGACACACAGCAACATGGCAGCCCCCCATACACCTCAGGCCGCCCGCTTCCATCCTAATTCGTGCTTCTTACTGGCTCTGTGCCCGGAGAGCAAGAAATAAGTAGTATAATCTGTCATCGCTTAGTCTCATCTAACGCTGAGGGCAAAGCATCACGTATATTTGTTCGCTATTATTCATATCGCTTATTTGTTTTGATGCTGCTAGGACTATCAAGGCAGTGCCGATGGGCAAAAGTGGTTTGATGTCAACTGAACAGATGGCACCACAACATTAGTGCCGGTGATGCTTTGACGATTCGAAACACCCTGAATATGTATATTGTTTTCTGTGCCAACAATTTGTTGTTCCACTCAACAACGGTACGTGATGGCCGCTGAGAGTGCGTTGACTGAATCTGCGGAGCGTTTTAGGTCAAACATCCAGTATTTTCCGAAAGAAGCAAGAGTAGTAGCGTAATGCATTTGGTGCTGCCAAAAAAGAACCCGGTGAAAGCGCCAAAATGAATGCTGCTAAAAAAATTGGCCGCGTATCTGCGTGCATCGCTGCAAATGTCGTCGAAAGACGACAGTCTTGTGCCGGCCGTACTCCTATGTTTTGCCTTGCCTCAGACAGCGCCTACTCTACGTTGAATTGGCCGCAGCTGGCTGGCATTGATAAAATAGAGGAGACGCTGCGTGAGATATGGAACCCAGGACCACTGCCAGCGGCAGCACCATATCGTCGGCAGAAGGCTTTTTCGTGCAAAGCGTCGCAGTTCGTGCACAGCGTCGCATTTTCGGCGCAGCCTAACAAACACTAGGGTCTTGAGAATTACGTATCTATGTATTTTCTAATAAAGGAACACATGACCTGATACTTATGTATTGATGTTGCGCCTCAGATTGCGTAATATTTGCTTTTTAATCGAAAATGTTCACAAGTATGAACGAAAACACCAGTTCAAGATGGCTGGGCGTTCAGCAACTAGTTAAACTTTGGCCGCGTGGCTCAATCGGGGGGACAGACAGACAGACAGAAAGACCAAAATTTCTGCGTTGAAGTATCCCAAGAAATTGACGAGGGTGGCGATGCGGGCTTGTTGGTCTGTCATACTTCTTGGATGTGGGCGCTAGGTTTTTGGCGCTACATTGCCTTAAATGCACGTGCCAACCCAATTTTGATAAGACGGTTATAGTAGGCAAGAGTAAGTCTGAAATCACTAGATTGGTAATCGAAGCTGAGCAGATTGACTATTTCGGCGAAAGTTGTGTTAGCAAAACGTCACTGTCCCTCAATAAAAAGGAATTAGACTACTTGCGCATGTGCTGAGGCCGTCTTGTTACCGGCTATCTAGAAGCGTTCAATATTTCTGTAGTCCTCAAGGTTCTAGCCACATCATGTTGTTGATTGCATTGTTGCTTTTCATATTTTTCATGTTGTTCAATGTTTCATGTTTTCCGCAAGTAGCCACGTGATTGTCGTGTGCAAAAACAGGTATAACTGTCGGCTTGGTAATGGAAATAAACTTTATTTGTTGTCAGTATCGCCAGTGTGTGTGTCCTTCTTCCCTTCGTCCTCGTCTTCTAGCGCCCACATCCAAGAAGTATCCCAAGAAAGACTATTGTCTTTAAAAAAAACGTTCCTCACAAACACCAGCGAACGCGCCGAGTTACAATCGGGCTTCTGGCCGATCAAAAAAACATGACTGATCCCTCCGTCATAGGAATCGGTATAACACGAAAGTGAAAAGTGTCTTCAAAGAAGTAGTGCTTATTGTGTAGTGATAATGAGAGTTCGTACAACGTCTATTGCTGTTTTACACCTATAGCACCGTTTGACGTGGATGCACCCACGTCGAGGCCTAGTGCCACATCCCCATCGCGACGACTAACTCCCATGATCATGATTTAACCGCTGTAATAGTTCAACTTTTGAACCTATACCTGGACACAGCGTATCAAGAATCGCGCGCAAAGATGACATCAACAAGCACGTAATAAACACTGGTACTGTGCACTTCTTCAAAGCGTCGTCACTGAAGGAGAGAAACGGCACGGCGTGCACTCCCGAGGGATGCGGTAACCTACGCCCGTGCTCCTGCATACACTACCACACTCCGCTTCATCAACACGGGAGGCAGAGCTCCAGCCGCGAACGCGCACAGGCGTTCGTCGTCCCGCTGGCCTCTGTCTCGCTCCATCAAGGCACCACAATCGTCCGTCGACATCATTGCCTTTCTGCACCGCTTACTGCAGCAGTTTAATTGGTCGGTGCTATCGCACTTGAACTAGTCGGCTGCGAAACACCGTTGGTGCATGTGGAAGCGCACTACTCCGACAACGAGCCGTCACACACTAACACGAAGCAAAAGGCTAGAGTGCTAGAGTGACACATAACTGCGTCTAGGGCGACTCCTCGATGCTAGCGGGGCAGCGTTTGTTGCTGCTATCGAGACGCTTTCACCATGACCTCCGAGATTGCGCGCCGGCACGCAATCTCGGACGCCATGACATAACTGCATGGTCGACGAAAATCGTGCCGCATTACTTCTCTACATCGCTCACAGACAGCGGCACCGCCCGCCGCCGCCAGAGAGCACCGAGCGAGAGAGATTGCGTGGGAGATATAAGGCGCGTTAGTAACATCTTCTCCGTGTGCTTCTTTAGCTCAGTCGGTAGAGCGTCGGGCGCTTACCGTCGCGGGCAAAGGAGTCACGGGTTCGATTCCCTGGCGGGGGAACATTTTCATACTAATTTTTCTTTCTCATTTGGTAGCGTTAATTATATCAACTTCATATCCGTAACGGATATACTTGGTGGACCCCGGCATAAAACACTTTCGTGTTAAAAAACGGCGAGGTGGCGTTCCCGAAGAGGTTTTTGCTTGTTATATTAACTGCAGGGAGCAGCTATCGACAAGGTACGCGAGCCGACGCCAAAGAGACGACGAGCAGATGACGCAACGCGGATGAACATAGTTTAAGGGGCTCTCCGGCGTTCTCCGGAAGAGAAATTTCTGGCAACTACGGGCCAACTATCTCCTACTTGTACCCTCGGTGTTAGGTCCAGAAGTTCTGGACGCTGTACATGACGACCCGACGGCTGGACACCTTGGACTTTCCCGCATGCTCGCGAGGATACAAGAATAAAAAAGTCACAGTTTCGCCACAAGGCGAAGCAATGAATGCGATGGCAACAAATTTGAATGTCAAGCGACGGATGGCAAGCAGGTCGAAACGTGCAGCGCGCTGCTCACGCACACATGACGCACGAAAACAAGACGCAAGGACGAGAGCGAACTAAAAACATTCACAGCTCGACACCTAACGCGCTGCTCAAACAAAACGACGCACGAAACGTATTCACAGATACAGACGAGGGCGAACTAACAAGTGTCACAGTTGTTACTTCGCTGTGTTTGAAAAGCGTGCTCTTTTCGCAAACGGGGGACCGCAGCGAGCGATGTGACCTTCGCGCACCCAGTAACTACAGCGCAATCGTTCCGGCGAAAGCCCTATTCTCCGCCACTGCGAGATAAGCGCGCGCGCGCACGGGCACCTACCCCCCCCCCCCCCCTCGGCCGATTGAGCGCCGGAGAGCTAGGAGCGCCTGAGAGCGCGCGTGGCGACGAGCGGGGAGCCCAGCTAAGCCTCGCCGAGCGCGGCCTTTGCGCCATCTCGCTGGTAAGGCTGAAAATACGCTGAAAACTCGCTGTATATAAATAGCTCGCCGTTTGAACGTTGAAGGACGTTCGCCTTCGTGGCTCAGCGGTTAGCGCCGCGCGCTGCAGAGCGAGAGTTCCCTGGTTCGATGCCACGCGTCGGAAACATTTTTCCGAATTATTTTTCTTTTAGGTTTTTATAAATATATAGATACATGTGACGCTAGATGATGGAGACGTGCCGTGGCTCATACGCCATGCTTTATTCTATTCCACGCGCACTTCTTTCTCAACGTCTATCAACCACCGCTGCCTTCTTACGTCACAGGATTCCCCCCTCCCTTCGAAAGAATGCGCGAGATACAAACAGTAAAAGATGAAGAAACAGATTCTCATAAGTGAAAAATGTCAAAATGCGGGGCAGTTCCACGTCACAGGGAATTCCGTAAAATTGAACAAAAGATTCACAAAAGAGGGCAGCAGTCCAGGGATATCACGGAGAGCTCTAGTGGGCGACGCTGCCTGTTGTGTTCTGGACAACATAAGCATGCCTTGAACGTGGAAACAGATGAAACACAGCTGGCATTCTTGTGAGGAATGAACGAGGTTCGAACGCTTTGCAGGATCGACAGTTCGGCTATCGTAGGCGTGATATCCTTGGTCGTGAGTGGTACACACGCCGTGCATGCAGTTTGCGTGCCCGTTGATTGAAGCTGACTGGGCGCTGCCTCGGTTCCTGGAGAGTGCAAGGGGTCGTTTTGTGTCTTTTTGGGTGTTTTCCATGGTGATTTCGGAGATGTTTTGATCGAAGGCGCAATCTTGAACCCTGAGGTAGAAAACTTCTTTGGCGTTCCTTTTAGCGAAGGTAACTTAGATCATTGACTTGTCCTTGTTTTTGTAGGTGTCGTTTCTGGTGACCTGCTTTATTCGGCAAGTGTGCTGTCGATGTACGTTTAGTTCTCTGCCGATCATTTTGGAGTTCTGGTTGGAGTAGTTCGCTTTGCCCAGTTTGGTGCTGCAGCGGCAGCGGTTGATGTGGTGGTCCTTTCAGAATGCGACTTTGGTTTTCAGCAGAAGCTGATGTGGTGAGCTGTGGACAGCTGTTACACGGCGATTTATGGTAAGACATGTCTGATGACGAGGTCTGTTCTTTCAGCATTGTCGAGGGCTCTTTTGGGGTGTCGTTCATTAGCGATGCTTCTGTCAGTTGGCAATGCGCGGGCTTTGGTGGATTCAGAACGTCTGTAGTGTTTCGACTCTCATGAGTGTTAACACTAGACGATGAGAGAACAGCAGACATGGCTTGAGCTGGTTCTGATGCCTTATGTTTCTGTTTCTGCAGAATAATTGAGCTTAAAACTTCTGTCGAAATACTCTGGTCTGGAACGTTAGGTTGCGGTCTGGTATTGTGCGGATTCACCAGCTCTTCACGCGTTGATGCGACCATCTTGAGAGACGTACCTCGATTTTCATCGGCAATATAGTCGTCAGATGGTGCCAAGCCATGCGGGCCATGTATGCGACACGAAGTATCAAGTGACGGTTCAGTAACACCTGGAGTCTAATGGGGCAGTGAACACGCTGAAAATGCCGATTGCTTTGCCCATGCTTTACCCGGCGGCAGGTTGCGTCTTTTGGGAAAACGGTCTGGTTGCCTTTCGGTCGGCAGACGCTTTACCTTGTCTGTTGGGACATGTAGGTTCCTATTACGTGTTCGAATGAGTGACGTATGTTCGGGAGATACGTAAGATTGTACAATCGACAATTTTCTCTGTTGAGGTCTTGTTTGGTAAATGTGCTTGCTGCGTGAAGGCTTTTCGTTACTGTGTCGAGCGAGATGAAAGGACTCCAGCAGATCATTTACGCTATAGTCTTCATCGTATTCTTTAAAACGGATGATCATCTCTTGTTTGAGCTTTTCCATGACTCGTTGTTTTGAAATATGTGCTTCAGATAAAACTTAAATGCCTCACCGGTGACGTATTCGTTGAACTTGGCGACCATCTCCCTTTCCATCCATGATGCAGCGGCAGCGCGGCGTTCGAAGAGGTTGAACCAGTCCTCTACAGGTCCATCGTCCGCTGATCCGGCGTACTGTGGCACGTCAAGGTCCGCCGATGGTGCTGTCATGATGCTGGTCACAGCATAGAGTTGGGATGTGCTTCTTTGCTCCACATTCCGTCAATGCTTCTTGCCTCCCATTCATAGCGTCACATACATATACATATACGGGGCATGACGGCGACGCCAACGGCGACGGCGAAAACCAGCCGAGAGTGTCCATATAATTGCTATCGCAATAAACGTACAACTGGCCTCCCTCACAACCGATGTCACCCACTACGCAAATACTTACCGAGTTTGGCAGCGACGGAAGACACCGCCAAATAGGCCAGCTGGACTTCTGCAGCCCATCGAGCCACCTCGCCGGCCGTTCCAGTACATCGGCATGGACTTACCGGGGTCGTTCCCGACGTCGAATTCCGGAAAGAAATGGATTGTCGTAGCTACCAACTACCTCACGCGCTATCCCGAAACAAGGGCCCTGCCAAAGGGAAGCGCCACCGAGGTAGCCAAGTTCTTCGTTGAGGATATTGTCCTGCGTCATGGGGCCCCAGAGGTCCTCATTACCGATAGAGGTACGGCCTTTACTGCAGACCTAACTAAGGGGATGCTTAGGTACAGCAAGACAAGCCACCGCCCGACCACCGCCTTATCACCCATAGACCAATGGCCGCACCGAACGTCTAAACAAGACCATTGCCGACATGCTGGCCATGGACGTCGACGTCGAACGCAAGACGTGGGATGCAATCCTTCCGTACGTGACCTTCGCGTGCAACACGGCTGCGCAAGAAACGACGAAGATGACGCCGCACAAGTTGGTCTACGGAAGGAGCCCGGCAATGACGCTCGACGCAATGTTACCCAATATCACCGACAAAGAAAACTCGACGTCACTCTCTACCTTCAGCGCGCCGAAGAAGCCCGACAACTCGCCCGCCTACGCATCAAGAATCAGCAGACGACCGACAGCCGTCCTTACAATCTTCGACGACGCTTCGTGGAATACCAGCCTGGCGACCATGTTTTGGTGGGGCCACCGATACGCCGGCGTGGACTAAGTGAAAAACTTCTTCGGCGGCACTTCGGGCCATACAAGGTGCTTCGACGTCTCGCGGCCTGGATTACGAGGTTATTGCGAACGGCATTACGAATTCTCAACGGCGCCGTGCGCGACCTGAAGTCATCCACGTCCTGCGCCTCAAGCCGTTTTTTGCGCGTTAACAAACCTGAGGACTGTAATTTTTGCTTTATTATTCGCACTTTCTTGCTTGTATGGAATGCTTACTCTACTTTCTGGCTTTGTAATTTTACCCCGATATTCCGTTAAAGCTTCGGGGCTATGCCTTTTCAGACAGGGGCAATGTTACACACGCCCCTTTCTTTCTATGTTTGTTGTCGCCGGCCTAGTGCAAGTGTAGATAATGCCTTACTAAATCCCACCCGAATGTATGCGAACGTTGCAGATTATTTAGGATCATCTGTTAGGCTTCACCGATGCAGCCGCGAACAGCTGAGTTTATTCTAGAACAAACGCGGCCACCAGTGATAATGCTCGAATGTTCGCTACCGCCTGTATAAATGCCGACGCGCCTTGCCGTGGATCAGTTTATCGACGGCGGACGCTCTGTTCGCCCATACCAGTGTATACAGTGTCTTTTCTTGTAGATTGACTGTCCGTTTCCCGACCACAAGTTCGGCCAAATAATGAGTGTCATCTTGGGCACACCGCCTGCTGCCTTCGTCTACGTCACGGACACGATACATCATGGTAATCAACAGCTCGAATGCTCCCTGGTAGAATAGCCACATCCGGTGTTTATCAAACAGAAAAAACCGGCAGATCCCATGAGTTGTGGGAATTGATGTAATGCGAAACAGCCAGCACGGAGCAAATCAGTCAGTACATAACACGGATGTCATGATTTACATGTTAAGACTTGTCATTTACGTTCGTCATACAGTCTAATTTTTTCTATATCAAGCTAGCGAAACTGCCGCGAGCGCACCATGAGCATGCATGCAAGTCATGCTGTACATGACATTTCATAATTTTTATATTACCACTTGTGATGCATGTTCTTCATACGGTCACGTCATGCAATACCGAACTTGTATATCAAGCTAGCGAAACGGCCGTGAGCGCAATATGAGCGTAGCATGTAAATGATGTTCTACATGACATAGATTTCATGATTTTCATTTTGCGGTCTGTCATTTGTGTTTGCTTATACAGTCACGTCGCGCAATACCAATTTTGGTGTATATCAAGCGAGCGAACTGGACGCAAGCGCACCAGGAGCGTGGCATGTAAATGGCGCTGAATATGACAAGCATTTCATGATTCCCATGCTCCCGCCAGCCACTTATGTTCCTCATACAGTCACGTCTCGCATTACCAATTATTGTGATAGCAATTATATGGACACTCTCGGCTGGTTTTCGCCGTCGGCGTCACCGGCGTCCGCCACCGTTGGCCGCCGGCGTCATCCCCCGTATATGTATATGTATATATATAACCGGCCCCGCCCGTCGTTCGTGAGCATGAAAAGACGTGAGAGGGGGGGGGGGGTCCCTCGAGCGACCTTCGATTTTACCAGCGCGGTCGTCGCCGGCGCGCGCGTTATCTCCCCTTCTCGGCGGCCGACAGAGGGGGGGGCCGGTGTACCCTTCTACGTGCTGCGCTCTCAACGCGAAGAGAATGTGGGGAGCAGTGTTTCCCTGGAGCGGCCGCATGCTCTTAAACCAGCGTTTTCTAGAGTTGCGTGAGATGTGATCCAAAACAGTTAGCTGCCAGCCTCACTTCGTATAACATTACAATTTGTTGCTATCGCATTCATTGCTTCACCCTTGCGGTGAAACTGTGACTTTTTTGGTGTATATCAAGTTAGCGAAACGGCCGCGATCGTGCTATCACTGTGGCATGCAAATCATGCTGCACACGATGTGTGAAGGTTTCCATATTACCACTTCTCAGTTATGTTCGTCATACAGTCACGTTATGCAATGAGAAATTTTTTGTATATCAAGCTAGCGAAACGGCCGCGACCATGTCATGACCGTGGCATGGTCGAACAAAATGACAAGTGGTAATAGGAAATCATGATTTGTCATGTGCGACATGACTTGCATGCCACGCCCATGGAGCGCTCGCGGCTGTTTCGTTAGCTTGTTGTACACCAAACTTGGCATTGAGTGACGTGACTGTATAACGAATATAAATGACAAGTGGTAATATGGAAATCATGACTTCTTATGTGCGACATGACTTACACGCCACGCTCACGGCCTGCTCGCGGCCGTTTGGTTAGCTTGAGATACACCAAATTTGGTATTGAGTGGCAAGCCTGTATAACGTACTTAAGTGGCCGGTGATAACATGAAAATCTTGGCATGCATGTCATCTACAACGCCATTTACATGCCACGCTCATGGTGCGCTTGCGTCCAGTTCGCTAGCTTGATATGCACCAAAATTGGTATTGCGCGACGTGACTGTATGATGAACACAAACGACAGGTCCTAACATGTAAAACATGACATGCAAATTATCTAAAGCATAATTTGCTCCTTCCTGGCTGCTCCACATTACATCGAGTCCCACAGTGCGTGGGATCTGCCGGCTTTTTTATCCGTACATTTGCTGACAACTTCTCAGCCAGTTCTGTTATTCATAAACCTAGAGCTCACAGCCATACTTTTAAAACTCTGTCACCTATACTAATGAGTACACAGCGTGTTCTTAAAGGGCCCCTCACAAGGTGACATAATTAATTTAAGTTACACACTGCAAGTTAGTGCGCGCCTAATAAAGAGCATTATGCCACAAGAATTTTTCTAATCGGTCCTTTAGAATCTGAGAACACCATGTTTTCAGGGGGTGCGAAACCATGATGCGAGGAGACGAGCTTGAAACCCTTGCTGCGCGCCCCGTGTAGCCTTCGAAAGCGAATTCTTTTGCATGCCCTCTTCGGCACGCGAGCGGGAGGATCGCATGACGCATACGCATGAACACGTCACGCGCTCACAATGTCACGAGCGCTCGACGTGCCCGAGCCAGCCTGAGCCCCCGAGACGCGAGCGTTGTAGTGGCGGCGTTCTCTGCACTTCGACTCTGCAAGCTATGCCGAATGCGCATGCGCATGCGCCGATCACTTGGATTTCAACCTAATACTGAGCCTGAAAGCTGCGGCATTTGTACAGACGCGAGATTAGCGGTGTACCGCATGAACATTTAGTTGGACACGGGGGGGATAAATAAGCCTAATGAGTGCTGGAACGCGGTAGAAAATTAGTATCGTTGTAAGGAGTGGCGTCTGCACAATGCGCAAAGCGCGCGAACATGAAGACATGCGAAACGGAGTTAGATTATTCTCGCATCTCGCTGCTATTCGCAGCAAAAATTTTAAAAAAACGCCAGGCCTGCGCCGAACGCGCAGTACACTCACAGCGAAAGCTGGAAAAGCGGACTTTCAGGAGCAATTTTTAAGCAATCTTGGGGCAACTGCAAGCAAGTGGGTACCACGTGCAAGTGGGTACCATGCAAACACACTTACATGGTACCCACTACGCGATAAATCATCATAATTTTTGTGTAGTAGGGGAGCGTTCACTATGCCATTATTCGCCATTCTTGGGAAAAGCGCGGTACCCGCTACACACTTGTAACGGATTATGTGCACTTTGTTGATGCTGTGGCTGACGACGATGAAGAATTATGTCTGACGCTTTTGTAATGGGTTGGAGCATTGAACGACCCACTCGTCACGCAATTCGCATTGTGTCACGCCTGGATGTAACTTCACTGTTCTGAAAAGCTTTACTGCACATGTTATCGCGATTCCTTACCCGACATGAAGCCTGCCTAGGGTCAGTTTGCAACGCACTTTCAAGCACCGACCTAGCTCAGTGGAAGAGTGCTCGGCTGCCAGGCAGAGGGCAGGGGTTCGACTCCCATTTTGGCGTAGTTATTTTTATGTATTTAGTTTTTTTTTTATTTTCTTAGGTTTTTCTTATTTCGCGCGATAGTGGTTACGGGCACCGGCGGCGGCGGCGGTGGCCGACCACTACGGCACAACAACGGCCCTTGTGACCTCTTAACAGCTTTTGCTGTAAAAGAAAACACGCACATTCCGTTTGTGTATTTTAATATTGCTCGCAAGTTTTATTCATTTATTCAAGCCACAGATTACGCAAAATACACGTCTTGTCAAAGAACTATAGCAGTGTCGCGTGCTACTGTTGGCGACGTCAGAGCACCGTCTTCTACATAGAGGAGCGACGTGACATAACTACCGTCTACGTAGGGCCATGTCATCGTGTACATCATCCCCTAATTCTCTGGGCGCGCGCCCGCGAGATGGAGGGCAAGCAGCGTTCAGCTTGAAATTTTACCCATTTCCGCAGCGGGTAGCGTTGAAAATTTTGGCAGACGTGATTGTTTAAGCCCAGTGTATGCATTGCGCTCTTCAGCTCAAAATTGTCAAACCTGGTGAGGGGTCCTTTAAGCTCACTGGTGAAGTTAGCCTCCATTAAGCTCCCGTCTGTGATAATATTGTCTCGTGGTCGTGACGTTGACCCAAGCAGCAGTCGGTATGTTCAAGATGAAACAGTTTATTAGGCCGAACTTGTGGCCGGTAAACTGAAAGTCAGATTACAGCAATACACACTGGCACTGATAGCGGCGAACGGAGCGTCGGCCGTCGATCAAACTGAACATCGTTGGAGCGCGCCGGCTTTTATGCATCACGCGTCGAACATTCTAGCCTTATCACAGGTCATCGCGCAAGCTCTGGAATAATCTCGAGTGGTCGCGTCTTGCGTGCAATCTTAACAAAACGATCTACAATAATCGCGAAGGTTCTAGAACAATAAGGCGCGGTTTGAGCTGAGCTTTGCTGAAGGTCTCTGTGGGCGAAAACCGAATACAACAAAAGTGAAAATAAGAATAGCGCGTGGCAATTCCCCCCTCTGAAAAGGCATCGTCCCGATGCTTAAAACAGAACACGGGGGAAGATGCATGCAACAATAAATCACAACAATAAAGAACGAACGTACAATAATTAAGCAATAAGTGCAGTCCTCAGGTTTGCTAACGCGCGTAATACGGCTTGAGGCGCACGACATGGACGACTTCAGGTCGCGCACGGCGCCGTTGAGAGTTCGTGATGCCGTCCGGGACGACCTCGTAGTCCAGAGCACCGAGACGTCGAAGCACCTTGTACGGCCCGAAGTATCGCCGAAGAAGCTTCTCACTGAGTCCCCGTCAGCGTATTGCCGTCCACACCCATACACGGTCACCGGGTTGGTATTCCGTGTGGCGTCGTCGAAGGTTGTAGCGGCGACTGTCAGTCCTCTGCTGGTTTTTGATCCGCAGGCGGGCGAGCTGTCGTGGTTCTTCGGCGCGCTGTAGGTAGGTGGTCACGTCTATGTTTTCCTCGTCGGTCACGTTTGGTAACATGGCGTCGAGCGTCGTTGCCGGGCTCCGTCCGTACACCAACTTGTATGGCGTCAACTGCGTCGTTTCTTGTACGGCCGTGTTGTACGCGAAGGTCACGTACGGAAGGATGGCGTCACACGTCTTGTGTTCGACGTCGACGTACATGGCCAGCATGTCGGCGATGGTCTTATTTAGACGCTCGGTGAGGCCATTGGTCTGCGGGTGGTAGGCGGTGGTCCGGCGGTGACTTGTTTCGCTGTACCTCAGGATCGCCTGCGTTAGGTCCGCTGTAAAGGCCGTACCTCTGTCGGTAATGAGGACCTCTGGGGCGCCATGACGCAGTACGATGTTCTCGACGAAGAACTTTGCTACCTCGGCTGCACTGCCCTTGGGCAGTGCCCTTGTCTCGGCGTAGCGGGGGAGGTAGTCCGTTGCTACGACAATCCATTTGTTTCCGGAATTCGACGTCGGGAACGGTCCCGGTAAGTCCATGCCGATTTGCTGGAACGGTCGGCGAGGTGGCTCGATGGGTTGCAGAAGTCCGGCTGGCCTAGTGGGTGGTGTCTTCCGTCGTTGACAATCTCGGCAGGTCTTCACGTAGTGGGTGACGTCGGCAGTGAGGTGAGGCCAGTAGTACTTTTCTTGTATCCTCGCGAGCGTACGGGAAAATCCAAGATGTCCAGCCGTCGGGTCGTCATGCAGAGCGTCCAGAACTTCGGGACGTAACGCTGAAGGTACTACGAGGAGGGAGTCGGCCCGAAGTGGCGAGAAGTATTTCTTTAGGAGAATGCCGTTGCGCAAGAAAAACGACTCCAGTCCTCGTCTGAATACCCTTGGAGCCATGGTGGCCTTGCCCTCGAAATATTGTATAATGCCCTTGAATTCCGGATCGGCTCGTTGTCCTTGAGCGAAGTCATCGGTGCTTATGGTTCCCAAGAAGCAGTCATCATTAAGGTCGTCTTGTGGCGGCGGGTCGACGGGGGCGCGAGACAAGCAGTAGGCGTCAGAATGCTTTAGTCCGGACTTGTAAACGACGGTAACGTCGAATTCTTGAAGTCTGAGACTCCATCTTGCGAGACGACCTGAAGGGTCTTTCAAGTTAGCTAGCCAACACAAGGCGTGGTGGTCGCTCACCACTTTGAAGGGCCTGCCGTAGAGGTAGGGGCGAAACTTCGACGTAGCCCAGATGATGGCGAGGCACTCTTTTTCTGTTGTTGAATAGTTGGCCTCTGCCTTGGATAGCGACCGGCTAGCATAACTGATAACCCTTTCCAGTCCGTCCGTCTTCTGCACAAGGACGGCGCCGAGTCCCACGCTGCTTGCGTCGGTGTGCACTTCTGTTTCGCCGAGTTCGTCGAAATGCGCAAGTAATGGAGGCATTTGCAGGCGTCGTTTTAGTTCTTGAAATGCTTCCTCTTGCGGTGCTTCCCACTTGAACTCGACGTCGGTTCTGGTAAGGTTAGTGAGTGGCTCGGCGATGCCGGCAAAATTTTTGACGAACCGCCTGTAATAGGCGCACAGGCCGAGAAATCGACGGACGGCCTTCTTGTCGGCGGGTGGCGGGAATGTAGCGATGGCGGCTGTCTTTTGAGGATCGGGGCGTACTCCTGACTTGCTGATCACGTGACCCAAGAACAAGAGCTCCTCGTATGCGAAGCGGCACTTTTCAGGCTTCAAGGTGAGGCCGGAGGTCTTGATTGCTTGTAGTACTGCGTCAAGTCGCCGGAGGTGTTCATCGAAGTTTGAAGCAAACACAATGACGTCGTCCAGGTACACCAGGCAAGTCTGCCACTTCAATCCTGCCAGTACTGTGTCCATAACCCGTTGGAAAGTCGCAGGCGCCGAGCAAAGACCAAAGGGCATGACCTTGAACTCGAAGAGGCCGTCTGGTGTTATAAACGCGGTCTTTTCTCGGTCTCTCTCGTCGACTTCAATTTGCCAATAGCCGGTCTTTGAGGTCCATCGACGAAAAGTACCACGCGTTGTGGAGTCCGATCGAGGGTGTCGTCTATCCGTGGGAGAGGGTACACGTCCTTCTTCGTTATTTTGTTCAGGCGGCGATAATCGACGCAGAAGCGTAGGGTTCCGTCCTTTTTCTTCACTAACACCACGGGTGACGCCCACGGACTCTTTGAAGGCTGGATGATGTCGTCGCGTAGCATTTCGTCGATTTGTTTCTTTATTGCCTCGCGTTCCCTCGTTGAAACTCTGTACGGGCTCTGACGTAGTGGCCTGGAACTTTCCTCTGTTATGATGCGGTGTTGTGCGACTGGTGTCTGTCGAACTCTGGACGACGACGAAAAGCAATCCTTTGTATTGCAGGAGCAGGGTTTTCAGCTGATCTTGTTTATGCGTCGGAAGGCTCGGATTGACGTCGAAAGTTAGTTGATGGGCTTGGTTCGTCGTAGCATGTTCGGTAAACTCGGCGAGGGCGAGGGCGTCGCTGGTTTCCACAATGTCTTCGATGTAGGCGACCGTCGTGCCTTTGCTCACGTGCTTGTATTCGTTGCTGAAGTTCGTAAGCATCACTGTTGCTTTCCCTTCACGCAACTCGGCGATGCCTCGTGCCACGCAAATCTGACGGTTTACAAGCAGGTGCTGATCACCCTCGATGACGCCTTCGAAGTCTGCGGCGTTTTCGGTGCCGACGGAAATGATGACGCTGGAGAGAGGCGGAATGGTGACGTGCTCTTCTATCACGTTCAGTGCATGGCTCCCTGGCGTCGTCCGGGTAGGCAGCGCTTTTTCTGAGGTTAGTGTTATCGACTCAGACCTTAGGTCGATGACGGCGCCGTGTTTACTTAGGAAGTCCATCCCGAGTATCACATCCCTGGAGCAGTGTTGTAGGATTAGAAAACTGGCGGGATAAGTCCGGTTATTGATGGTGACTCTTGCTGTGCAAACACCGGCCGGCGTTATTAGATGACCGCCAGCGGTCCGGATTTGAGGGCCTTGCCAAGCAGTCTTCACTTTCTTCAGCTTCGTCGCGAAAGGCCCACTGACGACGGAATAGTCGGCTCCAGTGTCGACGAGAGCGGTGACGTTGTGGCCGTCGAATATTACGTCGAGGTCGCTGGTTCGTCGTCGTCCGTTGCGGTTGGGTCGCGGCGTCGGATCACGGCTACGTCGATTTGTTGCGCTGCTTCCTTGTTGTGTCGTCACGTCTTCGTCGGTCCGCGACGTTTCGTCGGCAGGGCTTCGTCTGCTTCGCGTCGTATTCTCCTGGTTTCCTCGTGTTGTCGTCGTCGGCGGCCGCGGAGGATCTTCGGCATTTCGTCGTACAGCAACCGCACCTCCATCGGTTGCTGCCTTCAGTTTCCCGGATACGGGCTAGGCGACCGGCCCCGGTTTGGGCCATTGTACTGCCGGCGGTGAGGTGACATGTAGCGGCCGGGCGACGGCGAGCGGGAAGGTCGTCGTTCTTGCCACTGTGTTCCAGTGAGGTAGTCGTCGATGTCGCGAGGACGTTCGCCTGGCTGCGGACGCGGTGCGTTGACGGCGAATCCCCGTAGCCCCATCTGTCGGTACTGGCATCGGCGGTACGTGTGGCCGGCTTCTCCGCAACGGTAGCAGAGTGGACGGTGGTCGGGGGGCTCGCCAGATGTCGGTCTTCCTCGGCGTGTACCGCTGGCCGGCAGGCGGGTGAGATGGCGGCGATGTTGGTGGCGGCGGCGTCTGGCGACGGTAGTGCTGCTGTGCGGCGTCCTGACGGGGGGCGTTGAGAGGGTGCGTAGCGTCGGGCTGCAGCAGCGTAACCCAAGGCCTGCTGCTGGGGCTGTGTTTGTTCGGGAATTCCCAACGCTTGCTGGACTTCGTCACGAACAATGTCAGCGATCGAGTCCACTTGAGGCTGGGGCGACGGTAAGAGCTTGCGCAGTTCCTCTCGAACGATCACTCGGATCGTTTCGCGTAGGTCGTCGGCTTTCAGCGCTTGAACATCCGCGTAGCTCGACGTAGGCAGGCGGCGGTTGTATTGCCTGTTGCGGAGTTCTAGCGCTTTCTCAATTGTTGTGGCCTCCGAAACGAATTCCGAGACCGTCTTCGGGGGGTTGCGCACAAGTCCGGCGAAAAGTTCTTCCTTTACTCCTCTCATGAGGAACCGAACCTTTTTTCCTCGGGCATGTCAGCGTCGGCGTGCCGGAAAAGCCGCGTCATCTCCTCCGTAAAGATGGTGACGCTCTCATTCGCGAGCTGCACTCGTGTGTCGAGTAAGGCGGCGGCCCTTTCCTTTCGGACGACGCTCGCGAACGTCTCCAAGAAAGCGCCGCGAAACAGGTCCCATGTTCGAAGCGCGGACTCCCGGTTCTCGAACCACGTCCTCGCGGCGTCTTCGAGGTAGAAGTAGGCGCGTCGCAGTTTTTCGTCCGAGTCCCAGTTGTTCATAGTCGCGACGCGTTCGTACGTCTCTAGCCAGGTCTCAGGGTCCTCACTTGGCGATCCATGGAAAGTCGGTGGCTCTCTCGGTGGCTGGCTCACGATCATTGCTGGTGACACAGCGGCTGTCACTTTCCCTGTCGTCTATGTCACCATGGCTTTTGACTTGTCCGGTAGGAGTCCGTGCTGCGGGGGGAGTCCTTTCAGCCTGCGGCTGGCTCGACTGTCGCTGATGGTGTCGGTGTCTTCTTCGCGACGTCGGCTGGGTTCACGGCTTAAGGGGGGGCGTTCGGTACATGGGCCGTGAAGCACCTCCACCAGATGTCACGTGGTCGTGACGTTGACCCAAGCAGCAGTCGGTATGTTCAAGATGAAACTGTTTATTAGGCCGAACTTGTGGCCGGTAAACTGAAAGTCAGATTACAGCAATGCACACTGGCACTGATAGCGGCGAACGGAGCGTCGGCCGTCGATCAAACTGAACATCGTTGGAGCGCGCCGGCTTTTATGCATCACGCGTCGAACAATTCTAGCCTTATCACAGGTCATCGCGCAAGCTCTGGAATAATCTTGAGTGGTCGCGTCTTGCGTGCAATCTTAACAAAACGATCTACAATAATCGCGAAGGTTCTAGAACAATAAGGCGCGGTTTGAGCTGAGCTTTGCTGAAGGTCTCTGTGGGCGAAAACCGAATACAACAAAAGTGAAAATAAGAATAGCGCGTGGCAATATTAGTAGCAATTATTAGCACCAAGTGATAATATTAGTATCAATGTTAGTACCAAACACTTCGGCGTATGCTGAAGTGTTTTTGATAAACACTTCGGTCTACGCTGCGTTAATCTTAACTAAGCTTTTTCAACAGCCTCTTGACCAGTCCGTTCTTCCAAATAAGTGGAAAATTTGGAAGGTTTTTCCAATTCACAAGTCTGGCAGCAAAACATCTCCTCTTAACTATCGGCCTATTTCCTTAAGTAGCACATGTAAAATGTTTCAGCATAATATTTTCACTAATCTTGTAGAGTTTTCTTGAATCCAACTCTTTCATCTATTCAGCACAAAACGGCTAATATCCTTTACTCATGCGCTACATCAAGTTCTACACTGATCATCACTGATTCGTTGCATATTTTTAGATTTTTCAAAGGCATTCGAAAAGGTATGTCAAAAATTGCTGCTGCTTAAGTTAACGCGCTTAATATTGATAGTAATTTACTGAAATGTTTTGAGTGCTTTCTTCTAAACCGTTCACAATTTGTTTCCTTTCATGGCTTTAACTGTGAGTTTACAGATGTCTATTCACGAGTTCCTCAAGGTTCAGTCCTTGGGCCTTTATTATACCTAATCTATACTAATGATCTTCCTTCCGTTGTAAACTCTAATATTTTCCTATTCGCGAACGGCCGTGTTGTTTTTATAGAGATAACCAATTCTAATGATTCTGCCTCACGTCAGTCTGATCTTGGCCCAATCGCAAATTTGTGTAATGAATGGTTATTGCTACTATATATTAATAATGCAAACTGAAGCATGTTTCCAAAAAATGTACCTGCCCCCCATCATACCACAATGATAACATTCATGTAGAATCAGTAACTTTGTATAAATACCTCGGTGTTTACATTACTGCAAACCTAAACTGCTCTATTCATATCGAGCACTTAATTAACAAAGCTAAGCGCAGGTTAGGCTATCTTCGTCGAAATTTTTATCACATTCCTTCCTCCTCGAATTCCTGCTCTATAAAACACTAATCAGAAAGAAATTGGAGTATGCTTAATTTAATTACTCCTCTACAGATGGTTCAGAACAACTTCACACGTTTCATTCATGCTAATACAGTCGCACCGGCCAGCATAAACTCTATCAAATCAGACCTTTCCCTCCCATCATTATCATTGCGCAGAAAAGTTTCACATATTGCCTTGTTTCATAAAATGTATCATCATCCTGCACTACGCGATCGTCTCATCCCTCAACCATCTTATGTATCCCACCGCACCGACCATCGTCTCAAAGTCGGATTAGCTTCAAGTAACACTACATACTTTTATCAATCATTTCTACCACGAACCTCTCGCGATTAGAATGGGCTTCCTGCTAACGTTGTAAACATCATTAATTATCAATACTTAAGTAATTATGCAGCTAATATTGTATAATCGGGCTCTTTCTAACTTACTGCACGCTTCACTTGTGCTTGCATATTTTGTTCCTTTTATTTCTTATTTTTGTATGTATCTGCTCTTAACGCTCGCTCTCTTTAATGTCTCTGGCCCTGAGGGGTATCATAAAATGAAAATGAAACGATATGTAATACGGTAAAGCAGTCCAAGGGCCCTCAAAGCAGCAGAGGAACTCGCGGATTCACAGTACCTCTCTTGTTTATTTTTAGGGGCGAAGCTCCTTAGGGTGTGGGTCTGTCCCTCCTCTGTAGTTGTAGTTTAGGTATGTAGGAAGCCACGTGTAGTGGAATGTACCCACTCCACGTGATAAAGATGACGATGACGCAGTATAGTGGAATGTACCCACTACACGTCATAACGATGAAGTATAAGCGCGTTCCGTATAGTGGAATGTACCCACTACACGTGATAAAGATGACGATGACGCAGTACAGTGGAATGTACCCACTACACGTGATAACGATGACGCTGATGACCATGAAGTATAAGCGCGTTCCAGATCACACATTCTCTTTCTTCCATGGATGAAAACGATCGAGCTTCGCCCACTCATCGTCATTCACTTCGTGGATATGGCGTGATTTTTTTGTTCTTTTTTTTCCACGCAATGGAAATTTTTGTTAAAAATGCCATTATAGTAAGGCTCATGTGGATTTACACACGACCTCCACGTAGATGCGGAAATATTTGCCACAGTTAAAATGACACTGTTGCGACTAATGAACACAAGCTCGTTAATTAACATGTTAATTAGTGACTTGAGGGCAGGTGTTTAAACTACAAAGTTTTAGAGCATGTCAATTTATGGCTGACCCATGTTTTAGAAATCACAGAAGTTGCATTTAGTTTAAGATGTTCATCCTCGAAATTGAAGGACGCAATCAAAACTGATTGCGCAAGGCGCGCAAAAAGCGCGACAGTTCTGCTACGTCCAGAACCACCTGTCACAAGGGAGCGATGAAATTTGAGTGCCGGTGCACCGCGGCCGTATGTTTCTAGGGAAAAACTGCAAGTCATCTTGCTTGTGTCAGCTCACCCGCGTATTAACGCGATAGCGTCAAAGAGCTCGTTTCGCAGATATTCCGGCGTCGTCGTCGTTGGTTGTGAGCGAAATATCATCATCTTGTCCGTGACGAAAAAATCGAGAAAGATGCAAATAAAATACATAATAAAAATGTTTGGGTCCGAGTGAGGATCGAACCCGGGGCGTCTGCGTGGTAAGCAGGTGTTCTACCACACAGTCCATGCCTCTGCTTGGAAATACTGTGAAAATAACTTCCTCTGCTTGAAAATGCAGTGAAAATAACTTTCATGCTTCGCAAACGCAAGCGTCCTTTATATAGACGTCGCAATATAACATGTAACATCCCATGAATATTGCGTCGTACAAGCGTACATTGCCATGGGGCGTCAGCATATGTGACTATTATAACGATTTCATAGTTTAAAGCCAGCCACCCGTTACAAATGGCACACACCTTACAGCGCGTATTCCCTTAACACCACGTAGTGGGTGCATACCAAGTTCGAAAACATTTCCCACATTTGCGGTGCATAATATCTCCTGGTTTAAAGCATGCTACCCATTACATAGTATGCACTAAGTGATTGAAGTACGCACTAGTGACAGGATATTGCTATCGCGTTCAACTCTTAAGACGAAGATTAACCCTTTCGGCCCTGGCGGTGTCAATTGACACCAACCCACAAGATTTCTCATAGCACCTCGGAAATGAAACCAAAACTGCTCATTCTTGGGGGAATACTTCTTCAATCATCCCAACGGCGATTGACATCAATATTGTGGCATGTTTGCAAAGCTGGGACCCAGGAAGAAGAAGAAGCTTGACCGAAGTATTGGGTGAAGCCGAGGCGCGGAAGCTCAGGCGGGTAAGCGCCATTTTCGGGACGACGTAGCGAAGCTGTTTCAATGGGGATCACACTGAAAAATATGACGTCAGTTCACATTATGTCTACTCTAGTCAGTAGCACGAAGAAAGATGCCATTTTTCTCATTTCACAAGCACTGAGCCCTGATGACCTAATTTGATGACATGTTAATTAATCCATAAATAATTGCACCACTGCCACAATTTTTCGGTTTTGGTCTTTTGAGCTCCTAACTATTACGAAAACACGCACAAATAAAGTCTCCGATCAAAATAAAAAATCCAGGGCTGAAAGGGTTCAGGGTCCCCCAATTTTTCTTGGGTGCTTACCGGACGTGCGAAATAGTCTTTTGCGCCTATTCATAGTTCAAGAAAGAAACATTAGGCTGTCTACTTGTGTATTTCAGAATTCTTGCCGATTTTCCTGACCAGATTCTGCTTGAGGGCGAGTTCATTCAAATTTCGTTACTTCCCTGTCACGTGTCGTTCGGCTGATCCGCCGCGCTTTGTTTCGAGTTCGTCCTTGAAATTCGCTGATCAGTATCTCTACTACGCAACCTTTTTGATTTCGAAAAAATGGGCATGCCATAAATTATCATCGACTACAACGTTCTAGTGTAAAGAACTTCACTCGAGCCAGTATTTAAAAATTAGATAACGAGTTCTTGCGAATTAGTCGAGTCAGCGTCGTTTTAGCGGCGGGTAAGAATTTCCGCCTCGTGTCGTTTCATGTGGGAAAACGAGAGCAACGTGGGTGTCATGGAATTTTACCAAGAACCTATTTCGTGTATAAAATGACCTATGTATGTGTGCGTGTATGTGTGTGCGTGCGTGTGTGTATGTGTGTGTGTGCGCGTGTATGTGTGTGCATGCATGTGTGTGCGTGCGTGCGCGCGTGCGTGCGTGCGTGTGTGCGTGTCTGTGTTGACATCAGTGTAGAATCTTCAGAATTTCTCATTTTCCGAAAGCGGATGCTGTCTCACAATTTATTTCCCGCTGATAACGACTTGGCCAAACCGGATAAGGGAGACCAAAATGAATATAACCCTTGTCGGTGTTATCATAAGCCAAAATAACGACGCAAATGAGCACATTGTCAAGAAATCGGGTACCTGTATCAACGCGGAGATAAAAGCCACGACAAAAAAGCGCCCTAAGTTGGAGTGTTTTCAAGAGTTCTTTCGGACGATGTCATTCCCGTAAAATTTCAAAATATACCAACAGTAGAGCACGCCCCCCTCGCCACTGCACTACTCAAAACACCCATACATCTGGTTGCTACAAGTGTAACCCTTGTGCCGTGTCATGCGCACCCACAGAGAAGAGCATGTTACTGGACAGTGGCTGAATGGTACTCCATTTATTTCATTGAGTTCATGCTGCAGGTGCGTATGCAAGTCAACAACGAATGTTATGTTCGACATTCGATCACTTGTTGTGTCAGCTCCCGTACTAACGTTAAGGTATGACACTACCTTTGTAGAAACCTTTTTAAATTTTGACCCTAAATTGATTGGTTTGTGTACTTTCAGACTAAATGAAAATTCGTGAACACTGGGCCTCGCTGACGTTTCGACAAGCAGACTGGCGTTCTTCAAGGCTGCAACTTCCTTCAGCAAAACAGTTTTAAAATACCCTTCACTTGTGTTACCTAGAAAAAGTAAACCTAATGAAGACTTAACCACCAATAATGCCCCAAAAAAGCCATTGCGCAAGCATTTGTAACTACCGATCCTGCCACACCAAAGCAAAATGTCTGGCAGCACTGCAGTTGTATTTATAGTTTCTGCACTGAAGTAGAATGTTTTGTTGTATGCTTATTTGTTTACTTACTATTTATTTATTGATGACGCCTTAAAGGGTCCAAGAGGCTATTGAGTAAGGGGGGCAAGTACGAAGCAAATGTCAGAGAAAATGCATCAATAAATACATGGAGGCAAAGAAAGACAAAAAGTGTACAGTGAAGTTCCAGAAAAAATATTCATACACGGCAAAAAACAGCAGAATTGAGAATGTTCATGTATATATATATATATATATATATATATATATATATATATATATATATATATATATATATATATATATATATATATATATATATATATATATATATATATATATATATATATATATATAGATATAGTGGAAATCATTTTCAGACAATGGAACAGCATTTCTAATTTCAAGAAAAAATGATCGCCAGTCACACACATTAGAAAAAATGCCGGGATACTTCACAAATAAAAAAATGATGGTGGCAGCATAATAGTATTTGAAAAAATGTTTAGCCAATCATCAATAAATGCTTCGTTGTTACTGATAGATGCAATCTTGTCGGGTGAAGATCATTCCACAGAACAATGACTCGGGGAAGTGCTGATGAATTGAAAGCGTCAGTTCGTCCATTTACGCATTTAATGCTATATTGATCATGTAAGCGGCGTGATATGCGTGAAGGCGCTTCCAGTTGTAAAAGAGATGGTCTTATGGTCTAGCGATATTTATGGAATAAAGATAAAAGAGCAATGTAAGGACGAACATTTACGACACAAGCGTTATGTTTGATCTGCGTTATGCTGGAATGTGGGCTTCCGTTGGAAGTAATGAAACTAGCGGCTGTGTTTTGCATACAGACTCAAGCTTGTTAGTTAGATTTGAGGAGTTAACCACAATATTCAAGCATATTCTAACTCACAATAATGAAGCATATTCTAACCATGGACGAAGATTGGTTTCATAGGCGAGCTGTCTTAGACTGCTTTGTGAGTTCCGCAAGTGCTGGTGCAGGTATCCATGTGACCTGCAAGCCTTGGCAATAATGGTGTTGATATGTATATCTCATGAAAGATTATGCCTGAGACCAACACCTAAATATTTGTACGATGATGCGAATGACACTACTGGGCTATCGATTAGGTATGAAAAGCCGGAACTGATGCGCTTCCGGCTGAAACTCATAAACTTGCATTTAGTAGAGTCAAGTCTCATCTGCTATCTGTCACACCTCTTTGAAATTCTTGTGAGGTCATTTTGAAGGTCGAAGTGATCTTCATTTGATTTAATTGAGCGGTAAATGACGATCGTCAGTGAAATTATGCATGTTCAAAGATATACCAGTGGGTATATCAACAATGGAACAGTCAATCAATTAGCAACAGTATAAGGCCAATGACACTGCCCTGAGGCACACTTGATGTTACGTCACAGAAAGAGGAGGTGAAACTTAACTGATGTAAACTGCTGACGTAAAGAAAGAAGGCTACAAAGCCATGGTAATGTTAAATAATGCACACAGAGAGCTGACGATTTCGACAATAAACGTGAGTGCGCACACCTTATAGTTTCAGAAGAGAGCATGGGAAGCTTCATTCATGAATATTGGTTTGTTCAAATGTTCACATATTTTGCGCAACGCCAAATACCTTAATACAAAATTTTGTAAAACGATATGAATGAAAATTTCAAAACATGCCATTTTCTGTGTAAGGGCAGCTATAAACAGATGACAACTTTTGATGGGAGCCAACTGGAGACATAGTTTTTGGCAGCGTAATTATAAATGACTCTCAACTCTCAAAATATTAAAATTAGAATTCATGCTGAAAACAACATTTTAAAAGGTGGCGACAAACCTGAATCATGCATGTTCAGAATAAGATTGTGAAAGGCCTACTCACCAGGTAACTCCTCTTGATTCTGGGCTGAAAGCTGGAAAGCAAGATGGCACATAACGGGCTATATAATTATCGTCTCATTATCCTACAATATCGGGCTGATGCAGTTTCACTTTTACATTGTTATACTTTGTTGTTTTAAGAGCTCTAAAGACGCTCATGACGAGTGTATTAGAATGGAAGGACAGGCATCGGTTACATGTTATGCATTTGAAAAGTTCAAGCAAAAGTACAGGGCAAATGGAGTGGTATAATGTACAAAATTTGTTTACAAAGAGACAAAACCTAACAAACAGCAAAGAACAAAAAGCAGAAAAGTTGAAATAATAGGATTAGGTTTCAAGTTGTGCGTGAATGAAATCTCTAAATTTGTTAAGGTTGTGTTTTGTGGCAATATCTGATGGTAATGCGTTCCATTCAGGTATTGTGGGCGGCAAAAACGAGTGTACATAATGGGAAGACTGGTAGTTTGTACGTTTGACTTTATATGTATGATCACGACGTGGGCAGATAACTAGTGGCGACTGGAAGAATTTATCGTTAAGTAAGGGATGATGCTAAAGTTTATGGAACAGTGACAACGGGGAAATTTTAGGGTGAGGTGATAAGTTGTCTAACTCAACTTGTTTTTCTTTACGACGAGGTGACGCTATTGTTACGTGAGTAATCACAAAAGAAGAATCGCACAGCACTGTTATACAAGGCTTCTATGTTTATATATATATATATATATATATATGTTTATTCGGGCTGGCAGATGACCGAGGCGTATTCTAATTTTGGACGGAGTAATCTGATGTAGCACGGCTAATTGGCTGTGCGCGCCCTATTCAGTTAAAAGATAATCTGATCTATGCTCGTTTTCTAACATGCACTGGGGCTTCTTTTCAGTCATGTTTGAGGAGTCCACCAGTGCGGCTAGCGGAGGCGAGGGAAATATTTATGTGGTTAATTCGTGACAACTTTCAGGGGAGATTGATGCGTGGTGAGTTCTACACTGCTGTTATCAAGGGAGTAGGTGGTTGTTATGCGTTGCGTATTAGTAAATTACATAAGCTTAGTTTTGAAATATTTTAATGGCATTAGCCATTCTGAACATCATACCCTTATTTCCTCTAAATCGGTCTATAATATTCGATTAATAGTGTTACATATTACACGTGTGTAAAGCACTCAAGCGTCGCCAAATAATCTAATTTGTTACGTCACGGGAATGCGCAAATCATGATGTATATTTTAGAAAAAGTAGAAGTCCAAGCACGCTGCCCCGTGGAGCTCCAGGTGATACATCAGCATAACATGAGTCAGAACAGATGTAAAGTGAGTTCGCAATGAGATAAAATCGGTGAACCATGCAATTTCTTTAAGGTGAATATTATATTATGAAAATTTAATTAACAACCTCTGGTGGGGAACGCGATGGAATGCCTTTGATAACTCTAAAAATATGGTATCAACTTGAAAATATGCGTCTGTCAGAGCGCAAACGTCGTCAATAAAGCCGGCAAGTTTGTTGTCGCATAAGTATCTCTTGCGAAAAGCGTGCTGGGGCTTAAAAATATGCCATGGTCTTCAAGAGAGGCGATGACTCCAGTATGTACGATGTGCTCGAGTGATTTACAGATTAGATTGGGCTGGTTAATGAGATGGGACGTAAATTAAGTGGAGAAACGTGATCACCTCATTTCGAAATGTGTGTTATGTCGGCTAGGCGCCAGTCATCAGGAATGCGACCGGTTCATAGTTATTGTGAAAGTCAGGTGCAAATACTGTGCGATGTGTTTCTTAAACTTTTTTATTGAAACCTACATTTTCGGAACAAAATGAAGTTTTGAATTTGGTTAGAAGCTACAAAACACTAGGGTCCCTGAAGGCAACCTCGTGCATAGCGAATCCCCATTAATGTCCTTAATATACGCAATGAGATTACGTTTTCACGAGTGAAGACCGTTACAAATGCATCATTAAGAAGTTGAGCGCATAGTGAATTGGGGTTGGGATAACTATTATGATCTGTCAGACTAATGTCAGCGCGAGTTACCATGTTCAGCACACATCTGAATCGACGAAGATTATTTGTTAATAAGGGTGATAAGGGACGACTAAAAATTGTTACGAGTGGTGTTTAGTAGCGCTTGATATT
Source organism: Rhipicephalus appendiculatus (assembly GCA_030522465.1). NCBI lineage: Eukaryota > Metazoa > Arthropoda > Arachnida > Ixodida > Ixodidae > Rhipicephalus > Rhipicephalus appendiculatus. The sequence goes on from JALIZH010015782.1 coordinate 146,794, forward strand.
CCTTTTCGCGCGTCATGTATTTCGCGTAAGTACTCGCTAGAACATTCCGTTTCACCTGTCTATATATATATTTTTCTTTTTGTTATTATGCCACTGAAGGGTAATAGATAACATGTGAATGAACATGTTCATCAGATGAATGAGTGTAGATTTGTAAAGGTTCCAGTTATGTTCAATGGAGCGCTTGTGGAAATCATGCAGAAAAATTTATCTGAAAAGTTAGATCTGAGTGTTCCTTTCATCAAAATTGGCTTAGCCTAACACCTTATTTTCTTTTTCGTAGTTGTTCTTTTGTTGGCGGAAAAGTTCAAGCATCTGCTCAGCGATGCTTTGTTCGTGAGTTATGTTACAAAAATATCGGGATTGTTGGTTAAAATTAGGTTTTGTATATCGACAGAAGTTTCCATGGACCATGTTGGCTGGTCGATTCGCTGTGGTAATGAAAACTCAAGACAAGTGCTGAGAAATGAATGTGCGGCTGCATCCGCTGTTGACTCGGAGAGCGTTGAAAATTCAATGTTTGTAAAATGAAAGTTCCCAAGTATAATAATAGCCGAATGAGCACTCTATGATGCTCATCAGTAAATACAGTAGACATGTCAAATGGATGGTAACAAACGATAATAATCGCCCGAGAAGCAGCACTCTTGAATGAAATCCAGAAACATTGTAGAAAGGAAATCATAATGATTGGCGCATACATGAATTCTTCCCTTTATCGCGATGAGCCCGTCACCCCCCTCTTCAATGATGTCTATCACAGCGAAAACATTTAAAGCAGGATACACTCTAGACAATATTGCTGCGCGAATAGTGTCATTGAGCCACATCTCGGTCAGTAACAGCAATGGAGCCTTCCGCGAATCGACGAGCGATGAGAGTGAAGTACCATTAGCTACAATACGTCTGGCATTGGTGTATAGGAAAAAGCATTTGTTATCGGCATTGCAATAAGATTGTACTGCCAAGCTGACAGATGAGCCAAAGTTTAATGATACGGAAGGCCAGTCATCTCTGCACCAGGCGAAAGGACTGTCCGGCTTTCATGTGCATTCCGCACGTAAACATTCATTGTGGAAAAGGAGTTTGTCTAAACAAGGCGCACTCGGTCCCCGTCTTCACAGTTCACGAGAGCTGAAGAAGCTTCTGTCGTCGCTTCTCGCGAGCGGCTTCTGAGAAATCTCGTGATATGCCTAAATTCGTGCCTCTCAACTTTCAGCCGCTGCTCGAAAGACGTTCAACTTCCTTTTCATTGAAAAATTTTCCTTCTGCTCCGATGAAAAGCGTTTCCTCACGATGCGGTCTCGAAACTGACGTCACTGTAATAAAAAGTTTTGCCGTACAAAAATCATTCACGAGCCGTTCTCGGTCTTCCTAAGTTACTCTGACTGTGTTATGTCGTAAAATAAAACATTGGACCATCTAGAACGATCTTCAAGATCGTCAGTTTTTTTCTTGAAACCTACCAGACTGTTGTCACTGTTCGCGATGGATGGAGAGAATTGGCCCGCTGCTAATTTTTTCTCTAAATCAAGAACACGCCCTGTCAGGTTTTCCAAATCGGTTTTTAAGTCTGCTTCTATTTGAAGCACCTCGTTGACAGATTCGTGAAGCATGGCGTTACTAGCTTCAATACGCAAGGTAGTGCCAGCCACAAGGTCTAACTTTTCCTCTTGAGCCTTCGTCATAGGCCCCGGATTAAATTCAGCATCACCTCCCAGATGATGATGATAATGAAAACATTTTATTTATGGGCAAAGAAAACGTACAGGGCTGCCAATTCCGTGACTCCTATAACAACCTCTGCGATAGCCTGGGCTCGCTGAAGGAGCGCCCGACAGACATCGCAGAACTCTCAAATTTCGTAGCAAGGATTATTCTTCCACCTAAAGCGTTCAGCTAATCCTCCTAAAATGCCATATAACTGGTCATTGAATTAGATAAGGAGACACCAAAACAATACACACACCATCCGGCTTCTCAGGACCGTTCCAGTTCAAAAAGAATTAGGAACGTCACAGGCAGGCGCTGCATGTTACGCTGAGATCGTGACGCTAAACACTAAGACTCTGAGATCGTCGCCCATCCCGCTCGTCACCACTGAAGTCAACGTGCGTATTAAAAGAGGAAGGTTAGCCCATTTCCGTGGCTTAAAATGCAGCAACGCAGCCAAGATACGCCCTCTCGGTTTATTCTCTCTATGCTACTTTTTAAGTTGAGTACTTTTCATGAACTTCGCTACATTGAGCTAGCTATATTCATACCAAAATATTAATCCTCGTAAGCAGTACTTACCTTCAGTACTTGACCAAGGAATGAGATTGTGAAAGCAAGTACAGTCACAAAGGAGCCCCTGTGTACAAATAATGCAGCTTGCATTATGAACGGTCAGTTGTAGCAGTAACCATCCGTTTTTCGTAGTACAAGTACTCTTTCCAACACGCGCGTAGCACGAAGACCAACCTACTCATTACGAATGTGCAGGCAACCTTTTATAGATAACTGGCAGGCAAGACACCATTTACTTCCTCTTTTCGAGCACTAGACATCTTGCCGGGTTCCTACCATCTGCTATCGTACTGCCTTGGACATAAAGATAAGGGCCCTTGATGCTAACTTTGAGGGCTTGCACTTACGCGAGCTACAGATACTTCAAGTGTTTTCGTTTTATCAAAACGGAGTCAAAGCAGCGTTGGTTGCCCCTGGCTTTAGGGGACAAGCAACGCTTGACTACAGATTTGGTACTCATAGGCGTAAATAAATAACTTTTATTACGTTGGTATAAATCAGGGGTCTCAAACTCATCTCAGGCAGCGGGCCGCAGTCGCACAATCTAGTCCTGCAAGGGCCGGGGAAGAATGTAAGATCGGGGGGGGGGGGGGGGGGGCAAGGCGTTGGTTCGTACACATTGTAAGCAAACACTACCACTGAAAAGCAAACCTTTCCCATATCTCATACACGGGTCATTTCTGAAGAAGATTTGGGGCCAAGATTCCATCCAACCATATGTCAGTAACGATCTCCAGAATGAGTAAAATATGGACGCCGATTCTGATATACTGTTTTTGCTTAACGGTTACGCTTCAGCACATAGTGACCACTGACCACATGGGGTGCTTCACAAAAACAATGTTTTAGACTAGTCATGCCTGTGTAGCTCACGAACGTAATTACAATGGAAATAAAATAAACGATATATGGGAAGATCATAGCCATATGCGGGCCGCGGGCCGCAAGCAAGAGGTTCGAGACCCCTGGAGTGTTTGAGACCCCTGGTATAAATGGATAGCCAACACTGGAATCACAACTGAAGTTAGACAAGTTCCACTACCAGAACTGAGCTTAATCAATCATTACCGGTTTATTTACTATACGTGCCGTGTGATAACTGGTTAAGAGTTCATTTCAGCACACTTCGCAGCACTTGTCTTCAACATAAAGCCGCCGTTTGTAACGAACGATATAGATCTTTCTTTTTTTTTTATTCATACATGGTGCCTTCTGAAATTTTCAACATATTTTTTCCGCTGTTTATTTGCCGATATAGACTGTGAATGAAGTGTAACAATAGTTCCAAAGTGAACGCGATAGTCTCGTCATTTCATATCATGTCCGGTCAGTCATGTTCGTCATTCCCTCATGTTCTGCTACACCAATCTTGGAATGCCCCAAGTTAACAAGACAAGCCGGAGGGCACGCAAACATAGATAGATAGATAGATAGATAGATAGATAGATAGATAGATAGATAGATAGATAGATAGATAGATAGATAGATAGATAGATAGATAGATAGATAGATAGATAGATAGATAGATAGATAGATAGATAGATAGATAGATAGATAGATAGATAGAGAAACGTTGTAATCTGGCTCCCCCACTGCATTGCGATTTGTGAAACGCTCGTGCTAGCTGCAAGTACATGCACGTCGTCAAGAATGGGCTTGTGAAACGCCAACTGACCAGGTAACACATCCTCCTGATTGTGGGCTGAAACCTACAAAGCATGATGACATGAGATCGTGCGATTTTTGTCTGGTTAGCCTGCAATATTGTAGCAGACCAGTTTTAATTTTACACTGTGTTGTTGAATGCCTCGCAGTTGGGGTTATTATTCCAGCTGAATCGTACACCTGTTCTTTCAGAAATATTGAATAGTATGTTTTTAATTAGCTGTGTAGACACTAAAACGTTGTAGAGACAATCAGGCTCTTTGGGACCATACAAGTTCCAAATAACTGCGCAACCTCAGAAGCAGGCGACGTATATTACGTACATAATATGATGATGGAAAATACAGCTCCCGCTCACGACACCCGATTGGAATAGAGAGAGAAATAGATGAAAAGCAAAACGCAGGGAGGTTAACCTGGTACAGTAACCGGTTTGCTGCCCTGCACAGGAGTGGGGAATTAGGGGTTGTAAAGAGGACAGAAAGAGGGAGGTAGTTAAAATAAAAGCGAAAAATTACACCATCTCCCACTAAAGGGAACCATGAGGGAATGCGAAGCAGCACTGGGGGGTGCACACCAAGTTTCCGTTTACGTTCACTCGGCCATCGAAGCCAAGCGTCAGGTGTCGAGCTACCGCTTCCGCTACAGAGAGACAACGCGAGTCGGCGGTGAGGGTAGCGAGGCTTTCGAGACAACTGCAGTGACCGGGAACCGACGGAGCGACCGCACGATTCAAGCGAGACTTCCTCGACTGAGCGCACGCGCTTATATGAAATGGGGGAGGGAGAGGAGGGAGTGGGTTTACAGGCTACACCGTGGGTGTATGAGAGGAGAGAAGGCGACCGAACGCCTGCGTAAAGGAAGAGAGTGCGCGGCTGCAGCGCGGGGGAGGAGGAGAGAAGGCGACTGAACACCTGCGTAAAGGAGGAGAGTGGGAGAGAGAGCTGGCGCATGCGCAGTAAGGGTGGTCAGGACGTACACCACCGGATTGAACTCCACTATAAGCTACTTCGCATCTAAAAAACACACACACACAGGGACACACACGCAGGATTTTCAAATCAAAGCCGTTCTGAGAGGCCACTTAAACGCAGGAAGCGTGTTGCGCTTGCACAGCCTTCTTTTCAGATGATAAGACCGGTCGATGGCGCAGGATTCGTTCTTCTGAAAGTGTTCGGTCGTCCAGTCAATCAAGCGCGTGAGTACAAAAAGCACAGCTAAGCTATTTCCGTAGCGTAGAATGTAGATCCATCCACTGCGCTCATGGTTTATACTCTCTGTCATACTCTTTATTAAGCGGAACAGTTTTTATGAGCTACTCCACGTTTATCATACTAGCATTTATACCCGATTATCCATCTCCCTAAGCAGTGCGCGCCTTCACCGCTTGCCTACATGAATGATACTGTGAAAGGAAGCGCAGCCACAACGATCTTATGTTTGAAGTTTATTTCACCACAGTGTTATATTTTTTTTTACGTTTTTGCAGTCATTCATGAAGGAAGATACAATGTATCCAACTACGGCAGCCAGCATCATGAGCTTCCCTTTGTAGCATTAACTATCCGCATTTACTACAAGTACTGCTGCCTACACGCGGATAACTAACGGCTAAGTGCTCATTGGGAATCTGGAGACAACCTTTTATTCATAATTGAACGGAAAGACTTCATTTCCTTCCTCTTTTCAGCACTAGATATATTGCCGGTTCCTACCTATGGTTATAATGCTACCTTGGATGAAGCGTAATAACAAAGGTCCTTGAGCCCAAATTCGAGAGCTTGCACTTATGGGAGAAACAGACAGCTCGTGTATTTTCTGCCGGTAAACGTTGCCGCAGATCTTACGCGTTATTGAGAATCGATTTCATGCTGATAAATAAAAAAATATATGCCTATACCGCATTTTTTCTTACCTTCAGCGAAGTGTCACGATGTCGGTTAACATCTTTCTGTAAACTTCAAAGTAGCTTTAATAGAGTGGCCTCAGTAAGCACATCGCTTACGGAAGCGTGTAAAGCGTAGCCTATCGTCTCACGTAACGATGGCGACCATGTTACAGAGCATATGTCACTGTTATAGAAACGGAGTGTAGGCAGCATTCGCTGGCTCATTCATGCTGGTATGAATCATGGGAATAAATCAGGTCCCATCGTCACTAAAATTATTACCACGTACGTCCGTCCTCAAACGGAATACGCTTCATCTGTATGGGACTCTGATCAGGTAATATTATCCCACATGTTGGAATCCGTTCAGAACCGTGCAGCTTGTTTCATTTTTAGATGTGAAGCATCTTATGGCGAAGCTTAATCCGGTGGTGGTGGTGTGCCGCGTGCCCACCCTTACTGCGCATGCGCAAACCCTTTAAAAAATAAAAAACCTCCTCTCCCCCCTTTTTTCTTCTCTAGGCAACCCTCCCCGCGGCAACTACACCCTCACTGCGCATGCGCCTCCCCTCCTCTCTCCCCTCTTACACTCCCCCCCCTCTAGGCATCCCTGCCCGCGGCGTCTACACTCCCACTGCGCATGCGCGTCCCCCCCTCTCCTCTCCTACGCTCCCCCCCTCTCTCCTCTACGCATCCCTGCCCACGGCGTTCACACTCCCACTGCGCATGCGTGTCACCCCCCTCTCTCTCCTCTCCTACGCTCCCCCCTCTCTCGCCTCGCGACGCCGACGCAGGCAGCGTCTGCTAGCGAGTTTCTGTTTAGAAAAAGTTTATTTCATCATGAGACGCTATGAACGCATCGAAACAGCGTCTATACCACAAGGACAATAACATACACTAATGACAGCACAATATACATGAAACGTTTTTACAAAAATGTCCAAGTCCACAAGGTGTCCGTAACACATACTGCTAAGGACTAACTACACACACACGTATCACAATATACACAATGTACACAATGATGTATATACACAATGCACATGACTCGGTGAACATGTCAGTAAATATGTACAATAAATGATATGGTGCATGTAATTTACATAATGTACAGCGTTAGCACGAAGTGTATATACACAAGCACCTACAAGCATACTGTGACATGCGCGCACAAAAATAATAAGCACATCCAGTTTATATGCGCTAACCAATCACTGTCTGGTGGCCTGGCTACAGGAACCGGGCCAGATGAAAAACTAGCCGCACACGTCCATCGACTACCGACAAGAAGCGGCATGACCATTGCCGTAGAAATTCCTCTTCCCCAAGGAAGAACGATTCCTCCGACAAAAAGGACAGTAGTTCGCAGTAGAGGTTGCCGTTATAGCGCCCCACGAGACACGACTAGAACGTGCTAGACGGGTTGGTGGAACCATAGGGAGCAGCAGGGCCGCCGTTATATCTACCACATGGTTTTCTAGGATATCTACATCAGGACAGACCTGCTGTGCGTGACGATAAAATGCTACAGCCGTTGAGTAAAATGCAGGTACGTCAAGAACATGCGGCGCGGAATTAAGTCGTGCTTCCGGTAACAAATAGCGTATCTTAGTGCCTAAGAAGTAGCAGGCAAGATCACGCGCGGGGCATTGATCACAGTGTTGCAAGCGAAGCAAGAATCGTAGAGCAAGCAACCGACAGCGAACAGACACGGATGGGAATGCGAATCCGCCTCTGTTGCGTGGTTGCCCCAACGCAGCACGACAAACCAGCTCAGTTCCACCCGACCAGAAAAATGAGCCGAGAAGGGATTGCATCGACCTAGTTACTCGCAATGGGGGTTGTACAACATGACAAACGTACCATACACGGCCGCAAAATACAGTCTGCGCTAAGTACCTTCTTTCCAATAGAGGTAAATCGTACTGTTGCGCTTCCTGAACATGCCGTTTTACATCTTCGAGTATTGAAACCCACACGGACGCTGATATGCCGTAGTAAGTATAATCGATCCCCAAAATGCGAATAGAGTCGCTTTTTTGAAGATGGAAGAAAGAGCTTAGGCAGGTGTCTGGGGAACCAATGAACAAATATCGACATTTTGAAAAATTTAACGCCGCACCTGAAATATCTCCATACTCAGCAAAAAGCAGTAGGCTACGAGACAGACTGTCCTCATTCTTCAAATACAATGTGATATCATCGGCGAAAGCTGTCACCTTCACCGTACCACTTCCAGGTAGTGGGAGGCCTCGAACGTATGGATCATTAAGCAGTGAGCGCAGGAATGGTTCGAGACTAAGCACAAAAAGCACTGGAGATAGAGGACAACCTTGGCGCACTCCGCGGGTAACAGGAAATGTGGAACTTTCATAGCCATCAAGAAACAATGATCTGTGTTTATTTCTGTATGCGTTTCTGAGCAGCTCAACAAAGTTTTGCGAGAAGCCAAACGCCGCCATTACGCGAAATATGTAGCTGTGCTCAAGGCGATCGAATGCCTTTTCTTTATCAAGGGAAACCAAGAGCCCACGTGCTGGTCGCGCTATCGTGTACGCAATGATGTCACGCGTAACAAAGGAGAGGCTATGAATCTCTCTTCCAGGGATCGAGCACGCCTGATGATGTCCTATTAAGGAAGGCATCAGGCTTCTCAAACGCCGAGTGACAATTGCTGCAAATGTTTTGTAATCGACGTTGAGAAGCGTAATTGGTCTCCATTCCCCCGGGCGAACTGACAACGGGTCATGTTCAGGAATTAACACAATGCGACCACCGCGAAAACTACCCGGCAAATCAGTCCTCAAAGCAGCGGCAAATAACAGAGGTGAAAGTGGCACCAATGTCTTCTCAAAAAGTTAAGTAAAACTCAACTGGCAACCCGTCCGGCCCAGGAGCCGAACCACGCTTCATAGAAGACAATGCCTCTTTCACCTCATCAGCTGATGGACTTGCGCAAAGTTGTGCAGCTACCTCTGGTGGAACCTGAGGCAAACCACTAAGCATTGTTAATGTCTCAGTGGTACCATTGTGCGCTGAAAAAGTCGTACGAGCCATGTTTTCGAAATGACTTAAGAAGAGAGATCGATCGCGCGCAGGTGGCGACGCAACGGGAAGGGCGTTGGCGGCTTGGGTAATCAACGGACTCGACTGTCTGAGAAGTGAGCTTCTCGCAAAGCGCAGAACTTCGGGGTGAGCACATGGACTACGTCTGCAACGCCAAGCAGCCGCCGACAACGACGATGCTGCAATAAGGCGCTGGAAACGACTCCGTAGATCTCGCTGCCATGCGCGCATCAAAGGAGTTGGTCGATCGACCCGAAGAGCAATGCGTAGCTTTGTGGCAGTGTCTGCTAGTTCTTCCGACATACGCCACCTCAAAGCACGCCCTTCAACTGAGCAGTGTAGACGCCACTGCACCTTAAGCGCGTCCCACAATTCTGGACCGGATCCGAGAAGGGAGGCGCGCAAGGCTCTAGACAAACTGGAGCGCGAACGCATGTCATGCAGAACGCGAATGTCAAGGCGCCATGGTCTCACTGACGAAGAAAAAGGAAAGCAAGCCTCGAGCGCTACTGGTCGATTATCAGAGACATAAACAGGGGATGGTGGTAATGGTGACACATAGCAACGCGACACATAAGAAGTCAGCGCACTTGGCACGTAGAAGCGATCCAGCCTACTGGACGATGAGCCACGCCGCCAAGTCCAAGCACATTGTGATCCATGTACGAGTCTGTACGCATCTATTAAAGAAAAGTGCTGGACAAGGCGACGCAGCTCGCGTACGTTCCAGTCAGGTCGACCCCATCCCGGGCCCTGCACGTCAGCTCGCGTATCTAATACACAGTTAAATACTCCGGTGAGTATCACATGCCGACCGTCAAGAAAATACACGTCCAGGTCACGGAAAAAATCATTAGAATTGGCTGCTTGGGCTGGGCCGTAGATACATAGAATGCGTAACCTGAATGACGATAGGACGCAGTCGAAAGCCAGTACCCGACCTAGCCCATCATAGAAAACGTGGTGATCTCGCAAAAGAGCTCGGTTAAAAATAATAATTCCAACTCCGCTGAAGCGAGATGTCGCGAAAGAAAAGTAAGTCCAAATTGAATGCGCGCTTAAATGCATGAACGTGGCCAATTGTAAAAAAAATTGTTTCTTGTAAACAAAGAATATCGCAATGTTCTGCGCGCGCTACGCTGATAACTTCGGCTTGTTTTACTGGGTTGCGGAATCCTTGAACATTTAAAGAAATAATTTTTAGGGTTTCGGCCATATTGACATATTTATGAGTAACCTTACTGACCTGGTCGTGTAGTTCAATTCGGCGCCCCAGTGTCCGGGGGACATGCAGTGCACACGTCACACAACACATTTCGGCCCTCTAGTAGAGGGTCGAGGTTTCTTCGGCTGCTGGGACTCGGAGCGGCTATCCTGGGAGCCGTCCGAGCTTGTGCCAGTCGTGTGCGCACGCTTGACTTCTCGCGGGGCAAGCATCTGCACATCATATTCGTCTAGGCTAGGTGACAGCTCGATGCTACTGTCCACTCCAAGGCTGAAGCTGCTTTCCGACGATTCAGCTAGCGGTAGGGCTGCAGGGTCGACGTTGTCTCCACCGACGACCTTGACTGCTGGCTGTTTGTCGAGGCGCGTCAATAAAGAGTTCCCATGGCGTCTTGAAACTTGTTCGAGGAAGTCGCGAGCCTGGCTTTCTGATGGTACCGGTGTGTTTGGCTCGTTCGGCTTTGAAACTGCGTCTGACGAAACACCAGCGTCCGACTTCGGAATGTCTGAGACTACGGCGCAGTCAGCCGCTGGAATTAAAGATGTGGCCAGTGCGTCGGCCCCTACAAGCGTTTGTTTATCAGCTGGAGACGCGGGCAAACATGGCACATTGTGTTGGCTTAAAGTGGACGCCCCGTCATCCATGGCGTCCTCTTTTCTTGTCAGGGAGGCTGGCAGACATGGCGTGCTGGGGTTGGCCAAGCTGTGCGCTTCTTCCTTTTCACTTAACGTGGCTTCCGGAGGTGATACTTGACTATTTCTTCAGCAGCTCCGGTTTAACGTTCAGCTGTTATCGTAGGTGGCATGGTCGGAAGAGGAGGAAAGGACCCCCCCCGCAGCAGCATCCGAATATGAATGCCGTACTGGGCAGACGGTAGTGGGGTGACCATCTCCACAACGTCGGCAGGGGCGGTCGCATCCTTCACCATCGTGCCCATGGACGCCACAGCGACCACAGAACGGAGCTGTGCACTGTGCCCGATAATGACCACTGGAGCCACACCGGCGACAAACACGTTGTAGGCCGCGGTAATCGAACGTGACTCGATGGCCCGATATTCGAAGGTAGTTGGGGACGGGATTTGTGGTGCTCATTTCCATCCGAACAAAACGTGTGCCTGTGAGGACTCCGCGTCGTGCGCTCATGAAGCCAGTGTTTACAGACAACACCTTGCCGTATGGAGACAAAGCATGAACGAGGGCTTCGTTGGGGACGAAGGACGGTAGGAATAGGCAGGCGACGTTAGTTACCTGCGGGCCAACAGGAACGACGGGAATACGCTCGCCACCGATGGTCAGGCAGCCAGCGTCGACGATGAGAGTCATGGAAATCATGCTCTTGACGGTGACCTGGAAGTTCATGCCTCCCATATGCTGAACGCAGTGTACCTCGGACAGAGCAACTATTGAAGCCGTCGCGTCGACGACGGTCTCGGGACTAGTCCCCGCAGGTACAACAACATCGAAGGCTTGGGCCTTCGAAGGGGTCCACAACGCCGCAGGCGCCATGGCTGGATGAGGTGGACGTCCCTGACGTAGAACACGCAGGGACGTCAACAGGATCTCGCTGCCTTCGTCTGTCTGTCTGTTTCTCTGTTTGTCGGCACGTTGCTTGGTTGAAAAAACCGACTTCTCGCGCTGCACAACCGTTCACTGGCCACCCCGTATATATGGCAATGGATCTTGACCTCCAAGGTGGTGCCGGTGGGAGATTTCTCCTGTGCGTTGTTGAACAATAAAAATTCGCAGCGTGCGCGTTAACTAAAAGCGGAGTGCGGGTCTCTGTGTCCAGTCGGAGTTTTCTGTCTCTCATTGCCCATTAGCAGCGATTGGCATGTTCCAGTAGGAAACACTGCTCCATCACTGCATGCTTTGCGACTTTCCAGTTTTCTCTCCTGCGCAACGCTGCGATGAGCGCCAGCGTCACCGCCGCCGCCAGTGTAAGCGTTAGCGCCCGCTGCTTCACATCTACACATGGTTCCCTTTAGCGGGAGATGGTGTAATTTTTTTCCAATTACCATCGTTCACCTAGTTTCACCCAAATGAAGGCCTCTCTAAATCTTATCCCCCCTAGCTGCCCGCCGAAAGCACACTCGCATTTGTCTGTTTCATAAATTTTTAAATGCGAAGCATTTCTTAGCGAACATCGGCGACTTTGAGCGTATCTATCTATCTAGCCGCCTACGACTTTGTGCTCTCCTGGCCGTATCGTTAATGGGATTTATACCAAATCTGGTGTGGCATAACATGACTGTATGACGAACATAAATGGCTGGTCATATCATAAAAATCATGACTAACTTGTCATGGAAAGTATGATTTAGATGCCACGCTCATGGCGCGCTCGCGGCCGTTTCGTTAGCTTGAAATACACCAAACTTGGTATTGAGTGACGCGACTGTATGACGAACATAAGTGACAGGTGGTAATATGGAAAACATTACTTGTCATGTGCGACATAACTTGCATGCCACGCTCATGGCGTGCTCGCGGCCGTTTCGTTAGCTTGATATGCACCAAATTTGATATTTAGTGACATGACTTTATAACGAACATAAGTGGCAGGTCGTAACATGAAAATCCTGGCATGCATGTCATCTACAACGCCATTTACATGCCACGCTCATGGTGCGCTTGCGTCCAGTTCGCTAGCTTGATATACACCAAAATTGGTATTGCGCGACGTGACTGTATGACGAACATAAATGACGGGTCCTAACATGTAAAACATGATATGCAAATTATGTAAAGCATCATTTGCTCCTTCCTGGCTGCTTCGCATTACATCGATTCCCACAGTGCGTGGGATCTGCCGGTTTTTTTTATCACGATCCGATCCTTCGTTCCCGATTAATCGAACCTGCTCCCTTCATTTCTCGTCATCGTAATCACCAACAAAAGGTCACAGTCCCCCCATTGCCACGCAGTAACATATGCCCAATCATATCTCCCAAGAACTTCTAATGATTGAATTCCCTGCCTTCATCAGTAACAAGCATCATTGACTCCATTAATTTTAAGCATATCCTCAAAACAATCATCACCTAATTACCGTCTCTGATGTTTTATTCAACAATTACTTTATTTTGCTTATTGCCTTCACCATCTAATAAAAATAAAAATATTGTTCATTCCTAACTTTTTGATTACGTTTTATGAAGTTGTTAGTTTTATTCATTTTTGTGCCTCAATCAGCTGCTATATTTGTGTGACATGTGCTTGGTATTCCTTGTTTTTTATTGTTGTACATTGCCCTTTCCCCTATGAAATGTACTCTGTACCCTGAGGGTAAAATAAATAAATAAATAAATAAATAAATAAATATGTAACGTTTATTCCGTTGATATAAAGGTATATCCAACACTGCTACCACATGTGACATAAGACTAGCACCGCCAGTGCAACTAATGTTTCGCTGGCGGTGCTAGTCTGATGAAGCAACCATTGATGTAATACACACATTTCCAATTTCGGCCACGTGATTAACTGGTTTAGCATCGTTGCAGCCCACTTCTGAACGTTTATCTCCGACATTATAATGGCCAACTGTAACTAACGATTTAACCGTTATGCTTTGTTAACCGTTTACACGCGTCTATTGTGGACCGAATGAAGTTGTTTCACTCACTCACTCACCCACGCACAGTGCTTTATAATGTTTAAAGGTATACTTCCGCTGTTACTGCATTGATATGGACTGTGAATCACGTGTGGCAAAGGTTTCATGGCGGGTGCAACCGTCATTATATATGTTAGTCACATCATAAATTCTCACTTGCTGCTGAACCCCAAATAAATATGGCGTCGTCCTTGGTGAGTAAATGGAATGCTTTGGCAATTCTAGAAAAATTTGGCACAACCCGGAAGTAATACGCACAAAGGCCCGGAATTGGGCATAAATCATGCCCACTTCTAGGGAACAGAGCAGCGGCCATGGCTTTTGCAGGGTTAGGGCAAACACCTTTGGTGCTTGCAATATTCGCTACGAATTTCACTTTCACTTATCCAAAGTAACACTTTTACGGCTTCGGAGTTAGGCCGGCGGTGTGAATGGCCAGAGGAACCACCTGAAGTTGCTCGAGATGCTCTTCACATGTCGTGGAAAAAACAGCTATGTCGCCTAAGTATACTAAGCACGACTGCCACTTCAGGTCAGAGAACAATTTGTTCATCTTTCGTTCGAACGTCGCTGGAGCGGAGCACGATCCAAAAGGGGGGAACTTTAAGTTCAGAGAGGAAGTCAAGTGTTCTAAAGGCTGTTCTGTCTGTCCCGTTCGTTAAACTCAACCCGCTGGTACCCGTTACGGAGATCCATCACAATGTAGTAGTGGGCATGTTGCAGGCATCTTAAGGAATCATCGATACGAGGAAGGGAACAAACGCCTTTAAAAGCGAACCTGTTTAGGAAATTGTTCCCAGCATAGGGTAGCCAGCGGGTCTAAGAACTGGCTAACCTCCCTGTCCTCCCGCTTGTTTCTTCCTTCCTCCTCCTCCTCCTGTTCCTTGTCTGGCGAACCAAAAATATCGGTCGGGTATGCACCACAGGAATTACGAAGCACCACTACAGACTAAAAATGTCACAGTCTCGCCTCAGGGGAAAAGCAATGAACGCGATAGCGAGAAATTAAAATGTTACAGGAAGAACGGCAAGCAGGTAGAAACTCGCTGCGCGCTGCTCAAACACAAAGAAGGACGCATGAATAGAACGCACAGGTATACACAGGACGAGCGCGAACTGTCAGAGTTGTCAGTTCAACTAGCTCCTAGTGTGGCTCTTCTAGCTAGCAAGTCACTCCTTTCGCAAACGAGGCCACTCCAGCGTGAACTCATCTTCGTGTGATCTAAACCTTGAATGCAAACCTTGCGGTGACAACACAAGACGTACAAACGTCCGTCCCCCCGCAGCAGATAAGCGCGCGAGCAGGGGTCACAACGCCCTGCATGTCAAAGTACAAGTCGGAGGCGCACATCTCAACTCCTGCGAACCAATAGAGAGCTTTAGAATTGGGGACCCAAGAAATTGGCAGTGGCACGTGAAGTCACGGTTTCCGTTTCCTGCTGGCGTCGATTCTGGTCACTAAAATAAAACTTCATTCCTGTCAAGTTGGTACATATTGTTGGGGCTAAAATTACAGCAAAACGCCCTTCTTTCTCTATCGCACTTCTTTACTCCTTAGAACCCACACCCATCGGAATGTGATTCCATATCTTTCCGTATATAATACATTATCATCCTTCTTACACGTTGGTTTAGAGCTGTTTTTGTGCGCATGTGCGGTAAGGTGAGAGGGGTGTTTTGTCGTATACCTCCCATTGGTTCATGAAATTCAAACGCTCCACCCGATGCTAGCACCGAGAGTGCCAAGAGCCCCTTAGAGTTACAGCCCTTACTGATGACCGCCAGGCAATAGCGGCTATTGCGTAGGGAATACGTGCTTACGTCGTCGGAACAACCGTAACAACAGCCGCTCAATTCTTCTCGCCCCCTCTCCCTCCCACTTCGAACGTTGTTTTTTTTTTTGTCATTTCTTGTGGGCTTGCTTTTTCCCCTGTCCCATGCCGCTGGCCTTTTTTTTCCTCGCGCGCGCGTGCTGTGCTTCGCCTCGCATTCCTGTTTGCCTGTGCGCTCGTGGTGCGCACTACGTTTAATGCATGCAGCCAGCATATGCCAGAGCATAAAAGATGAATTCTCCTCACAACATTTCTTTGACCGTGTTTTATTGCTCCGTTTCCGCAACCTAAGATTTGCATACAATGGGGCACGATACAAGTTGTTCAGAAGGACAGAAGGAAAAATACACAGCGTTTTCATGACTACGCAGCACAAAAGTTCATTGTAACGTTCAGAAATTAGAAATTAAGAAAGGCGATCACATTGAAACGTGTAGGCTGTTTGACGTATACACTTATCAGGAATCTGATTTTCATTTAGTTCAATACTGACCAAACTGCAGAGAAGCTTCTGATGAGACAGAATCATGAAGAACCGCCAAGTAGCTAAATATCATATAATCATACAGTGATCTACTTGTTAACCATTGTACTGATACGAAATACAAAACAGCCAGTTATATATTTGCTGAGATGTTGCGCAGACATACATGGATTTCTCGACACCTTCACAACGGATAAACAAAACGAAAAAAAGCAGATTTAGCAGAATAAGTAGCATAGTGCATCAAAAAGAGCAAGACATATTAGATGGTAGTTCACCTCTATTTGAGAGTTAGCTTGTAGCACCGGGGCGCAGCCGATGGTTAGTTTATGCAGCAGCACATAACGTTCGAAGAAAAGCGCATTACTAACGTCCAGGCGAAATAAGCCTACTACACAGCTTTTCTTTCACCGGCGATACAACGCCTAGCTGACCAAAATGTCACTGAAGGGAGGATGTCATTCCAGATACACTGAGCACTTCATTGACGGTAAACACAAACAATAAAATTCTGCATTTAGGGCATTTGCAAGCAAAAAAAAAACACTCTGATGCCTACACACGAATGGTTGGACCGGTTTTTCCACAGTTAGTTACAGAGATAATACGTAAACAAGAATAGTACTTTTTCAGCTTTAAGTAAATAGAATATTCACGCACCGGAAAAAAAACATTGGGAGCAGAATAGAAAGCTGGTCCACGTTGCGGATCGAGACTCCGCACACAGCCCATTCCGCAGCTCTTAACCGCTCCTTTGGAAAACACATGTTATTTCATTCTCGAATATTCCGAATACATTTCAGTGCTGAAGAAAAACAATTGAAAAGCGTGAACTCAAACGATAGAGCAGCCGCATCACGCAAACGTAGTTTCGTCGTCTCGGCTCAGTGCAAGCGGCGATATATCGAGTCTCAGAAACTCGTATTTAAAGAATGGCGAATGATAAACAGGAATACAAGCAAAACGCACTTCCAAGCCCCCCGGTCATTTCAGAGACGCAATAGTTAAACTATGAGTCTCAAGTGCTTTTATTCCACTGTTTCTGGGAAAAGCGACATTAACTGCAACCTCGTGCTCTTCACGATTCAGCCATATTTAAAAAAATAACTGTTGCGCAACTGCAATGCAGCTATAATGTCTGGCTGCGAACGCAAACCACATGCTCGCCTTTAGTTTTTAGGAATATGAAAAAAATCTTGCGGAACTCGGCCAATCTGGACGTATCTGTGCACCATTGCAAGATGCACGAATGGTGCGTGCCCTTACCAATCATGGCGCAAGAGCGCACAACACTCAGACAGCCCAAAAAATGCCCGCCGGCCAACACTCGCTTCATGTAACGTAGCAACACGAAACTTTGCATCAAGGACGGCAGCTTCGACGGGCCCCGATGGCGGCCTTGCTGCACGCCGTTGTTTTCTGAGGTAACAAGCGCGAAGATATTTAAAGCAGTTAGGTAGGCGTGCTTCGAGAATCGTACCCTGAGAATAAAGTTCTGGATCGATAGAGGGGAAATGAGGAAGGAATAGGGTGCCTGAAGGTACTGCGTCATCAAGCAGGCTGTGTTTGAACTACAGTTTAGGTCAGTGACGTGTATCAACTTAAGAAACTGCACTACTGAGCGTATCTCTTTTAAAGCTTGTGTTTTACGCTTGAAACTATTTCTACCCCATGCTAAAGGACCTTTGGCCCAGGCAGTGTTACCAACCAATTTCTGGAAAATACCCTACATCTCGTACAAAACCACCCTACTTTACCCTACAAAGTACTTTATTACCCTACATGTTACCCTATGCGTAAAAATAGCGCAGTATAACCATAAAAAGGTGTGGGCTACACTTCACTGTATACTACATGCAGACGTGTAGTGACGCTGCAGTCGGTAGCTACTTTTTAAATCCGTTCGACAACTAATTTCGTAGAACCAATACGAAACATGAAACTCGGAAGATGGGAAGAGAAAACGTGCCGGTATTTGTATGGAAAGAGCATTGACTCGCAGTTTAGAAAATAACTAGGAGCCTTATGGGTAAGTATACGGCTGGCAGTGTAAGCGTTATGGTGATAAATCCAGAAAACGGCAGGAAGGGGAAGATGGAAGCTTGCGATGAAAAAATGCGTAAACAGGGCTTGTGTGCTCGAGCCGACGTTTCAACAAGTGGACTTGTCTTCTTCAAGGCTAGACCTGATTTCCTTAGCGCTACCGTGCATGTGTACCGTACCCTCTCCTCCATCCTAACAAAGGAGGGGGGAGAGGGCGACTGTGAATACGGGGGTGCGGGAGTATGTGTGCGTGAGGGGGGGGGGGGGGTAGGTCCCGAGACGAATTGTGTGAGTGAAGAGGGAACAGGTGTTCCGTGAATAAAACGAAAAGAATACAGCGGGGTGGGGGGGGGGGGGGGGGGTTAGACGTATCGCTGAATCCCAGGTGTCAGAAGAATCACTACCTAACAATAGTAGGTTTGAAATTCCTAGGAGGGCTTAACTCTCACTGGTTTTCTTTGTGTGTGTACCATATCGAATGGATTCAAGAGCCCCTTTAGAAACGTTTATACCTGCTGGCTGGAGGGTATTGAATTTGTGAATGAGGTATGATTCTGTATATTTCTGTATATTTTCTGTCTCTTGCGGACCGGAAGTTTGACTGAAGTATGTAAAGTTTGAGATCGTCGAAGTTATGTCCTGCTACATTAAAATGCTGTGCCACTGCTTTCGGTAATTTCTTTGCCGTGTCCGCGCGATGACCGTTTAATCTAACATTAACAGGCTGTCCCGTTTCGCCAATGTACTGTTTGTGACAATGTGAACATTCGATCATGTAGATAACGTCTGAACTATTGCAGGTAAAACTAGAGTTTATATGATGAACGTAATCACTTGCGGTGCTTTTAACTATCAAGTCATCTTGGAGGTGTTTACGTGTCTTGCATCTTGGGCGAGAGCAAGGTGTTATGTGGGCAGTAGAATGTGGGTTTACTTTTGCATGCACTAACATGTCGTTAAAATTCCTATTGCGGCGGTACACGACCTTTGGTGCTTCGGGAAACGCTTTTCTAAGGCGCTCGTTGCTTGCCAGTATTGGATAATACTTACGAAGGATATTATTTATGTTTGGGAGCGCATTTGAGTATTTGGTTATAAATGCTGGCGGTTGGTTAGGTTGTGCTACGGGGACCCTTTTAGCTAGTGTTGCTTTTCTGTCTAGTTTACATGCTTCGTTATAGACCTTGTTTAGGGCTTCCTGGGGGTAATTTCTTTGAATTAGTGGTTCCTTTAGGTTGCTTAAGTGGTGAACGTATTCACCGTCGTCGCTACAGATCCTTTTTATACGCCTCGCCTGGCCGACAAAAAATTCCTTGTTTGCAGTGTCGCGGGTGATGACATGTGTAATCTAGGTATTGTTGGCTGTCTGTTGGTTTTCTGTAAAGCGTCGTCTTTAATTTTCCTGCTTCTATAGATACTGTCGTGTCTAGGAAGTTAATTTCATTGGGAGAATGGTGCATGGTAAATTTATTTCTGGAGTGAAACTTGTTGCAATGATCAATGAATGCGTTTAGTGCGCTTATGCCATGTTCCCATATAATAAATATGTCGTCTATATAGCGAAGATAGGTGGAAGGCTTTACTGGCGATGATTTCAATAGCTCCGATTATAATTGTCCCATAAAAATGCTGGCGTATGTTGGCGCAAAAGGAGTTCCCATACTGGTGCCGAAAGTTTGCAGGTAGTAGGACGAATCAAATTCAAAATAATTGAGCGTTAGAACTAATTTCAGTAGCGAGAGGTAAACTTCAGCATTATGTGTCTGCTTGCTTTCTGTAAGTGACTTTGATAGCGCTTCAATCTCTTCAGTGATAGGTATATTCGTATATAAGGAGCAGACATCTAGTGTTACCAGAATGGCCTGATCCGAGAGTGTTTGTGTTTCGTTAATGGAATCTATTATTCGGAGGAAATGAGGTGTATCTTGAACGAAAGATGGTAGGGTAGATGGTATATTAGATAAGTGATGATTGAGAAATTTTGATAGCGACTCAGTAGGTGTATTGTTGTTAGATACTATAGGCCTGCCTGGGATTTGCGCGATAAGCAGTTCATCTATGAAAACTTTATGAATTTTCGGAAGAAGGTAGAAGCGGCCTGCCTGCTTGTTTTTGGGCATGAGGAACCGGTGCTCGGAGTGTGTGATTAATTCCCTGGCTAGGAAATCCGTTATGGTGTGTTGTATGCTATTACTATATTCTTGAGTCGGGTCCGAGGCTAATTTTCGATAGTGGGTGTTGTTGCTGAGTTGTCTGATAGCTTCGTTTTTATATTTTGCTATGGGCCAGACTACTATGCTACCACCCTTGTCCGCAGGTTTTATGACAATGTCCTTTCTGTCTGACAGTTGTTTCAAGACGTTGTGTTCTGCATAAGTTAAGTTCTTCGGCTTTCGACTTTGTTTAGTTGTGCTCAGAATTTCTCTTGAAATTAGTTTTATGTATTGATCTAACTCTTGGCATTGTTCTGTATCTGGTGTCCAAGTGCTCGGCGGTCGCAAAGAGTCATCGCTAGCATCTTCTGTGACTGCCTTATCAAAAAAGAACTCCTTTATTCGCAAACTTCTTTTAAACTCAGTTATATCTTTGTGGAGATCGTATTCGTTCACTGCGTTGTTTGCGGGGCAAAATGTAAGGCCGCGTTTGAGCAGATCTATATCGACTGGACTTAAGCTTTGTGATATGTCTATCACTTCGCTTGTGCGTTCTGGGAGTTGGACCGGGGTTGCGGAGTTTTCTCCCGAGTTCATCGAATTATATTGTTCGTGGCATGAATTTCCTTGCGTTTATCCTTCATCAGCAAATCAGCAAAGAGTGTTAAGCGAAATGTCAGGGAGGTGGAAAAGGTGTATTGGATAGCAGCGATGCAAAGAAAACCAGCTCTGGGTAACTACCGAAAGGGTAAAGACGACATAAGCCAGGATATACTTTACGATGATTCAAGGCGATGCGCATTGCTGTTTGAAGCCGCCTCGAGTTGCTTTAGTAGACATAGTTTCATGAATCTCAAGCGAGATTCATTAAAGAAGAGAAATGCTTATGGGTGGGCAAGGTAAGAACACGACGGAGCATGTTCTAATTGAACCCTTGGGTTTTGTGGACTACAGTGGAAAGGTAAGCAGATCGGCGACAGAAATAAGTAAACAGTTACTGATGAATTGGTGACGGACGCGTAGGCAGAAAGCAAAAAAAAAAAGAAAGAAGCAGGAAAAATTAGTTTAATCTGAGCAACGGCACAGAAGTCGGGTTGCGAGTTCTTTTTATATAAAGAGAACCTTAATTCGGCTGGACTACATTAGGCCCTAACGTAATAATAATAATAATAATAATTTAATAATAATAATAATCAGAAAATCTTGATCTTGGTGGAGCGCAAGTCAACGCCCGTCACAAAGGAGACGCTCTTTCATCTAACCATACACTGTCATTGAAAAAACTCGTATGGTGCCTTGCGCATTCGCCCAAGATGATTCGCAGGCGAAAGCCACCCTCTTTTTCGTCTACTCCGTTCTGCATTCATCGCCTGGCCCTAAAAACATTGACGTATTATCTTCCCCGTCTACCCTATGCTGGTGACATGTTAATTAAGACAGTTCCAGTTTTATTCAAAGAAAGATTTAGTTACCTCCGGGGTCGCGTCGATCGTCCACAGCTTTCGCTCATCGACGACTAGCAAAAAGTAGAATTTACCCTAAGCCTGATAATAAAATTGTACTGCAGCTCTACTACCCTACGATGCCCGGAAAATTCCGAAAATACGATACAAGTAGGGTAGTTACCCTACGCTTGGCAAACCTGTGTCCAGGTCAGAGGCATAGTCACACATATTTTTCGGAGGGGGGGGGGGAGGAGGCGAGGAGGGCGCTTCGATCATATTGTATATATCCTTGTGCGTGCGTTTGCATATGTGCGTGTACAGATACACATGCCAGATTTCAAAATAGTAGGGGGAAGGGGTTAACACTCAGCCCTTCCCCCCTCTGGTTATTCGAGGGGTCCGGTAGCCTCATGAGGCGCAAAATGTTCGTCGAGCCACAGACAGATTTCATGTAGTGCCTCAAGTTCCAAAGAAGTTTCAATCGTTGTGCGTTTTTCGTAATTCAATTCAATTTAATTTTTACCAGTGTTAGAGTTTATGCAAGTGAGAGAGAGATAACTGCACCAAGAAATCACAAAATAATTCACGAAAAGCCATACGTAAACATCAGTAAACTTAACCTTGTTAAATATATATTGTGCGAAGTTATGTGAACAGGAAATTTTGAAATCAGTGAAGTCGTCGCTACAAATAAAAGATAATGTACCCGTGATAGTATCGCTGAGTTTTCTAAGTAAATATGATAACAAAGATAACAGTGATAACAGGAAAGCTGAAAGCAAAAAAAAAATGAATTTCTTGAAGGGCTCCACAAAATTTTCGCAATCGAAAAATACTCGAAGCTTGTCGCTCACCTACGGTTTTCACGTTTGTCGCAGCAATTCTTGGCCGTGAGACCACGAGCAATATTTCCCAGCAGACTGCAAGAGAATCACGCATATGGATAGGGAGTAGACAAATATTGGGCAAAAGGTACTAAAGAACGAAGAAAAGAATAATTTTAGGCACTAAATGCATGCTCCTGTGATCTCTAACAGCGACCGTAAATTCTTGCCGTTACAAAACGCCAAATATTTGTTGTATTTGTACTGACGTGGTTGCCTGCTTGCGCGACCTGAAGATTTTCTCGCTATCCGTGCCGACATGTTCTCGAGTTTCTATTTCTTTTTTTGTCTAGTTAAAATGTCGCTCACGGATCGTAGCGTTATCGTATTTTTATCTCTACCGTTGTCATGCCTGACATACGACCGCTGTGAAGAAGGGGCTGCGTCAATCGCGAATATGACCACGGCTCTTAACTAAGCATGATGGCAGTCAAGATTTACAGTTGTCGTCAAAAGAATCTTGCTTTTCTTTTTTATTACATAAATGGTCACGTCCAATAGAGCGCACGCACCGACGTCATTGAGCACGCCATTTTGCTGTGCGGCATGCGCAGTGAAGTGCTACAGTTCATTTCGATCTGTTAATCTTTCTGGAGCACAGTAGAGGCTTAGGATTGTACTACAAAATGGTGTCCGATGACACCACGTGAATTCTGCCACACATATCCTACACTACTTGAGCAGAATACTGAACGTTGTGAAGGCTACACATTCATTTCTCCTTGCACGCCTTGTGATTTCGAACACACACTTATAGACCATAAACTACGTGAGTACGTGGGTATTTTTCTCGTGCAGCGTACATTAGGAGTGACTCACCGCAGCGACAGCGCGTGCAGCGGCTGTGCTGTTACCGTTATGAGCAACTAGTCGCAACTTCATTCACCGTCGTGATGGCCGCATATTAATGGAGCCCTTACGCACACACGTTTATTGCACTTAGCTGTTTGAATAACAACCCCGAACGGTCGATACTATTTGACAGTGCGTAAGAGACCCAACCTCAATGAAAACCAGCAGCTAACGAAGCCAAGAAAAGTGCAGGGCATATTAATTGTACTGTATTTTTATGTTCATTGTAGAAATTGCGATACACATCTCAAGAAGGAAAAGCGGACAAAAAGACAGCTTGCCGCAGGCAGTGACCGTATTGGCAGGTTCAGTCCCTGCCGGCGGTGGGTTGTCTTTGACGGTGCAAAGTCGGGGCAAGTTGTCAATCAACGTCCCCTATACCTTCCTTGACTTCGTTATCTGCTGGTTTTCTTTAAGGATGAGTCAAACAAAGGATCCCCTGAAAATTTCCTCCCTTCATTCTTGTAGGAGACTGTCACACAAGGATCTAGGCGAGCCGTAAGTACAAACCCGGTGTGGATCGGCCCTTGAGCGCTATCAAGAGTGCCTGTGTAACACCGGTGTCAGTTAAAGTACGAGTTAAAGTATCCGAAGGTCGCAGGTTCCGTCCCTGCCAGCTGCAAATTGTGTTGTCTTCCACTTAACTTACTTCACATCTATATCACAATCTTTATAATACACTTAAACCAGTACATTTAACGTTCCTTATACTTCCCTTGGATTTTATCTGCTGGTTTTCATTAAAGTACACTAGAATGTTAGCGTTTAGTTTCATTCGAGAGGTGCAGGTGCGGCTCGAAAGTCAACATACCACCAGGTGTTCATCGGAACAGTGCAAATGCATTGCCTTACTGCTACGAGTTTAAGCTTGCTTCGTTGTTTCGCTACCCACAACAAAAGGCAGCCGCCCCTCCATTCTTTTCGTTAGCTGTATTACGCGTTTCCGCGTTGGTCATCCAGTCTTGAATGGGGAATGGACGTCAGGCGGATGTCGGCTCTTAGAAGTTCGCATCTATTTCTGCTTTCGAAAAGATGAAAAGAAGAAGAAGCTGACACGATATGGCGCCTCAGAAGACAGATGTGATGAAGAAACCCGGCTCGTGATCTCGAAAACACTTCAGGCAGCGTGCACGGCCGCCTGACGGTTGCATGCAGATCTTCAATGTGAGGGCAACGCATGAATTCGTATAGCTGTCGTACACGTATGTGCGTGAAAGAAACGACTCTGCGGCCAATTACCTCTACGTTATCGTCCGGCCACTGTACAGGGGCATGCGGCGCCTTTTTGTGTACGGTGCACGTACATCGATGGAGGCGAATTCATGGTGGAGACCCGTGTACTGTGCATTGTCAGTACCGCTAAAAGAACACCAGATTGTGTTTGTTCGCCGTGGTCGTGTAGCGAATACGGCCCTTGGCAGTTGACCCGAAGGTCGCGGGTTCGTTCCCGGCCGTGGCAGTTGCATTTCGACGGAGGCGAAATGCTAGAGGCCCGTGTACTGTGCGATGTCAGTGCACTTTAAAGAACACCAGATGGTCAATATTTCCAGAGCCCTCCACTACGACGTCCCTTATGATTATATCGTGGTTCTGGGATGTCAAATCTCAGAAATCAGTATTAACACCAGATTGTGGAAATTTCCAGAGCCGTGCGCCACGGCGCGCCTCATAATAATATCAAAGTTTTAGCACGTAAAACCCCACATAATATATTTTAATATTATTAATATCGTTACAACTAAGCACCAATCTATGTTCCGGTTTGAGCGCAGGACGATGCGTGCTAATAAAATTCATGCACATTTGGTCAGCAAGAACGCCAGCACGCTTATTTGCAGCTCTCTTGCCGTCAGCGGAGCGAAGAATGCTCCCTTTGCTTAGTTTTGCATAACTGATTAGACGACGCGTGACGTAGAGCCTACTTGGTTCCTGTGTCGTCTTGCGACCAAGCTGAGTGCGCCTAGCTCGAGTGCCTAAGTGGCACGCTTATCAAGAACGCGTCTGCATGGGTTCAGTGCTTGAAAACCGAGGAGAGCGGAGTGACGACGAAGCTCCGCAGAAACTGCTTAATATGTGCCGATGAAGGTTAGTGTTGCTGGGATGGGCACCCTAAACAGGCACGAGTCTGGGGCAGAAAGCACTTGTTTAATCAATTGTTATCATGTACTTGCTGTACACGTCCTAACTAACATCAAGTACGGTAAGTAGTCCGGAATGTACGTCGAAGCGGCAGTGCCAGCGAATAAATGCCAACGTTGAAAATGACATGCTTTGTGCCGGGAACGACACGACGAAGAATAATTATTTTTAAGCATTTACAGGCCAGCTATGGGTACTGTAATAAAGTACCTTTTAATTGGCTTTATTTCTTGCGGGGCGCCCAGCTCCCACGTTAGTCGTCAGTTCATACACCTTTACAGTTCCAGGTGGTTTCCGGATGCGAAAAGCTGTAGCTGGTTGGTTGTCTTTGCCAACAAGCATGGCGCAAGTTGCCAGCGGAGATCATCGCGTAGTCAAATTTTTGCCCCCCCCCCCCCCTCCCCTTTTGATACATTTGTAGCTGTTCATAAAGTGTGTCCGACAGCCCGGAAGTTATCGCACATTCCATGGGTAAGTGTGCGCATGTATTTCATGAAAGCCTCAGCATGTCTTCACGGTGGTAGGCGCGGAAACAACTTAAGCGCCATTAACGCGCGCTGGAGTCTACCTTCACCTGACATTGCTCGGCAAAGTATAGGAGCGGCATTACTGCATATAGATGACTGCACCCACTATTGAGTACGGCAAGCAAAGAATAAGAAAGTAGCTTTCTTTGCCAATTGCATTAGGAGCAACTGACTCGCAAGATATTTCTCAGCGCCTTTTCTTTATTGTTTCGCAGCCGTGCTCCTCTTGACTCATCAAAGGCACATGATACAGTTGCAGCTATCAATCAAGCGTGACAAACAGGTTAATTATCGATCTGTCTGTACCTTGAGAGGAGATGCGCAGCAGGTGGGAAGCATATGATTGCACATGTATATACTTCACACCGGCCTGAACATATGTTATTTTGCCGATACCAACTCCTTAATCAGAATTTACTGATGGAGGCGTTCGTATCTCAAACGCTAGCATGCCTGGAAAGGCTGTTCCCCCCGTCGAATCAACATTGCACAAATATACGTATTACTTATCCGGGAAACAGCTTCATAAGGTAATATAGCTTCATAAGTCACGGTTTTTCTAACGTTAACAAATGAAAAAAAAATAGTACTAATGCACTTTGCGTCGACAGCAGCAATCTCTGAGAGCGTAGCGATGCTTTCAGCGGCAGGGCTGTTTCAGCTGCCACATGCGTATATGAAGGGCCTTTTCTACCGCTCAAGCTAACCATCTCCCCGCTGCTTCGCATCCACACATGGTTCCCTTTTGGCGGGAGATGGGGAAATTTTTCAATCGAATATATTGGTTAGCTGAATGAAGACAAAAAAGTACGTGCGTGAATTTGTTTCGTCCACAAGATCGGCACTGAGCTCTGGTTCGGAATTGACCGGCGCTCGCGAAAACGATCTTCAACCTCAGTTATTATTTCCCCGTGCTATTTAACTGCTCGCCTGCAGTTTAAGCTAAACTTACACAACAACCATTCGATGTACGCATTTCTGAAACACACGGATGTCATTTGGTGAACATTTGGCTCGTAGGTGTTGCAGATCCACGAAAGCAACCATTTACTTATATGAAAGTGTGCAAGGCTCCGTCGTTGGCTAAGCCTGAGAATCAGATGTACTAAAAATCAGTGCCACAGGCACTGATGCGCTCCGCCGCGGAAAATCAGTGCCGCCACACGATAGTGGATCGGTGCAAAGGTTCCGGAACACGCATCTCTTCTGAAGCTTCACAAGGCAGGGTGCGCGGAATTCATAGATCCCATGCGGCCTCTGCCCTTCGTCCTTCCAGCCCCATATATCACCCCTTTACTTTTTTTCGTTTGCTTTGTTCAGTCAGCGTGCGCTGCGAAAAGTTACGAAACCCGTACGGTGGAATTATGTTCTGTACATCATGCCACTCATCCCACTGATCGCGGGCCCTCGTATACCGTTCGAAACAGTGCACGATAATACCACGCCGCCGTGGGATGCGAATGCAAAGAGCGCTATATTGTAAACAGTCTCGCCGGGATTCGCGGTAAAAATTTAAAAAAAGAAAACACGCACACATACCGTTGGTGTGCCATCCCACTGAGAGTGTAAGAGAAAAAAAGACATAGCATAGTCAGTCAAATCGCCACAAGCTTTCGCCGAACACACTTTGGAATGTACAAAGTGTCCTTCAATTTTTTATCGCTTCTCTTGCGTGCGTGTCCGCACTCCTAAATTGTTTTATTTTATGACATTAACATGTATCATCAAAAAAAAAAGAAAAGAAGAAACATTGTTGAGTCAAAGAACCGATTTAATTGTTGCAAAACTGACACCAATCATATAATCTACGCGCACGAAATTTCAAAAATAACAAATGTCCCCAAAACAGTATTGGTAGCAAGAAACAACGACGCGTGCCGTTTGACCTGAATGCCATTAAAATTAAAGCTGAATACATTCTGGCGTTTCTCCGACATAAAGAACACGGTGCCGTGCACCTTTCGACACAAACAGGAGAGCGCCGTTGCTAGGCTCTATTGAACATAGTGGGCCGTCTCAGCCCAACTGATTTCTTGCCTCAATGTGAAGGTTGAATCTATACCAAAAGCAGTCAAAAAAGTGAAACCGCACGACACTTCTTTGTTGAACTTAAGAATAATATCTACGTACTACAACGAATTACCCTTTTACATTCAAACGCCAATGATGTCTTCAGATAAGAACGTATACTTAGCGGCAAGAAATAACCAAGAACAGGCTTACACACACGCGAGCAAATGGAAAATATCAATGCTAATGCACTTACTCTAACAGCAATTTATACATAAACTGCCATGATTATCACTGCAGAAATTGGCATTGTTACCTTGATGATCACAGGAAGCACTACAACATCACAACCATACGAAGCCACCAGAAATCGAGGCAAGTGGAAGCAGAGCAAAGAGGAAGGGCGCTAAATCATTGAGCAATCGACCGCGGGTGTTTAATGACACGACGTTGCCGATTTTTAAAACAATACGAGAAACAGTTTCCTGATTACAGCCGTGATACCACATAATTCCAGCTCGCTCGCCGATCTATAACAAAAGCAGTTAAAAAAGTGAAACTGCGGGGCATTTCTTTGTACAATTAATAATATCTACTTACTTCACCTAATTACCCTTTTAGATTCACACGACAATGAGGTCTTCAGATAACAATGTATACTTAGCGACTTGAAATATCAAAGAACAGACTCACACAGTTATGAATTCGCTTGCCCAAGATATTTCATCGTTTTATTGTGATAGCAGCGGTATGGACACGCTCGACGGGTTTTGCCGTCGCCTTCACCCTCATGTTCTGTACAAACTCCTAATTGGTACTAGCCGCCAGCGCATCGTATATTCTACGCGCTGATAAGAGCCCGCGAGCGAGGGCGACGAACACGGCTGAAGCTGATATGAAACGATCCCGCCCATCTCCGTTGCATGGAGGGCGCGTGCGATATGGTTACCCGTGTGCGAGGCCTTGCCGTTTGTTGCTGGTCAAGCAAAGAACAAACGTCCCACCCACATTCAGGGCTGGGCAAAGATACTTTGAAATTGTATCGCGATACAGATACAATATATTAAAAGAGTATCTAAGATACATGTATCTTGAATACTGCCCAGTCTTGCTAGGTTGGACGAGGCGGCGTATCTGCGGTCGGGCCGGGCCGGGTAGGTCAAATTTTTTCTCGGGTTCGGGCCGGGCCCGGGTTTCACTTTTGAATGACCGGGCTGGGTTCGGGCGGGTAAGCTTCAACGAGTGCCGGGCTCGGGCCGAGCCCGGGCCCGGGCCGAGAATCACGGCCCGTGCAGTGCTCTACTCCAAAGGGCGTAGGGTTCGTGGCCGACGCGTTTCGCGCCGCACGCTGTGGAGCGAGAGGTCGTACACTCTAAGCCGCAAAGGGCGGAAATTGGAGTAACTGCTGCATTTCCTCCCCGCGACGAACAGTTAGTCCGCGGGGGGGGATCAACTGCAAGACGAGGGTGCCGTGTGCAAAGTGAGGGAGGAACTGTTAGGCCAGAGGGTGCAACGTTTACTCCCATGGAACTTCCCCGCGCAACGGCGGCCTCGAACGAATGGTCAGTGTGCGCGTAAGGAAATAGTCCGCTAAAGAAATCAACTGTTAACAGTTTGTTTTAGTGTACACGGCCATGACAACTACGGCAACTACGGCAGGAGTAAGGAAATATCGTTTATATGGCATAATAATAAGCAAATGTAAGAAAGCTCCCACAAAAAAAAAAAAAAGATGTGCACGCGCCCAAGCTGTATCCATGCGCGGCGTGGTGTTCTCGCGGCAAGCTAACCCTCGATGGTGCAGCGGTGTGTTGTGGATGTGTTCTCGTTTCGTGGTTGTGATTGCTGGCACTCGTGGTGCACTGAATGTTCTTCGCGCTGTGGTAAACGTGGTCCGCTACTGGAATGAAGTGCTACGCCATCGAAATGCTGCGCGCCTACTGGATATCGCCTAAAAGGTGAGTGTAAACAAGGCTGCATCACTCGGCGGGATTTTAGCTGTGTGCTGTTGATATGTAACGCTGACCGCTCATTTAACATTCACGTTCTTCGCGAATTAAACACTCATAGTTGATGACGTGAGTGCTGTTCCGCCTGCTATAGAACAACAAACTTGGTGGCTGGTCCATCGAAACATGGTAACCTCGGAGAAGGACATTAGCTGCAGCAAGTACAGCTGTTCAAGTTTTTTTCAGGGCTGCACAAATAAGCGTTGTTTATCAGAAGTTTTCGTGGCATTCTGAGAGAACATTCACGTAAACTCCGCTCAATGTCTTCTATTGCAAGGTAAACAAGTCATTTGGGAAGATTGGCTGATAAAATTGCATGTCTAGCTAAAGGATTAGACAAGTGCGGCGAGTTGGGCGGGTTGGTAAAGATGCATAACTACGGACGTTCGTGTTGCGCGCTTGTGTTGTCTGCGTCTCTTTCTTGTGCCTCCATGTTTTTTTGTGCTGAACGTCCGGATTAGCACCACT